>JBBPBX010007340.1:0-35037 GCA_038048925.1 Garcialebias charrua | reverse complement strand
TATATATATATATATATATATATACACAAAAAGACAAAAAAAATCACCACAGTCAAGTAGTTACAATTTCATATCTAGGTTTGTTTTATGTAGGTTTAAGGTCAGGTTGACTTTAAGGTCATGGCTTGTTTTGATTGGACCTCCAGAATAAAATCAAATTGTGCCATGTCCTCAGAAATGACAGAAATAACACTGAATGTGTGCTCCTGAAGTGCTTTGAGTGGAACAGGGCCCAGACAGTACATTCAGTAATCCCCCGTCCACTCAACATCACTGCTGGTCAAGATGAGGGATTATCCCTCACACCTTCATCTGCACCCCTCCTCCCTACACCTCCTTTATCTTAACATGCACCTCCTTCTCCTTCCACTGCCCTTCCTTCTGAATTTTCTCCTTTCCTCAATACCCTTCCTCTGTTCTAGCTGAAAAGGGGCCACATACATGATCGATAAACCATTACCACAGTAACTAGAGTACTTGTGTATTTGCTATAAACAAAGGAAATAAATCTCAACCGATTTACACTGAGCTTGGAACTGGTGAGAAAGCTGCAGTTTGTGAGAAACAGGAAGCAGCATGTAACTGGTGTGTGTGTGTGAATGTTATTTTCTTGAAAAGTAAAAAGAATTGTTGATACAAATATATCATTGTTTCTGCGTTAGAATTAAACCACAAAAAGGGGTAAGCTTTGGAAGAAGTCTGTTGGCAATGTGAAATCAGCAGCAATATCAAAACATGTGTTATTGGACAATTTGTCTATTTTGTTGGTTAATCCCCATCTAACTGTTAAAAGGAACAAATTCCTGTTTACAGATAGTGTTCTTCCAAGAGAGTGCTTTATATATTAATATTGGCAGTAATTAAAGGGCAATGGCATTTCCCAGTAATGGGCATGGTTCTGCTACTCCAATAACTAATAGCTTAGCTAACGTTTTTAGTGGATTAGCATTTTTGTTAACTTTGGTAACCGCTAGCAGTCCAATTATCTTCTGCTAAATGAGATTCTGCTAACTTTAAGTCTGCTAACAAAATTAAAACAGTTGCTCCTGTCTGTTGTGGGCGTGTTTCAAAGCCCATAGGCCCCTGCATAGCTCTGCGTACGGCCGTGCGCAGCTGTACGCCGTCCGTAGGCAGAGGCACAAGCGTACCCCCACAGGGCATATACGCGCAAAGCTCAAAGTTTCCAATCGCGTACGCAAACGCGTTGTCGCACAATAAACTGCCTGGCGCCAGACTGTTTTGTATGCGACACAAATTTATTAAATTTCCCTTCTTCATCCTTGATCTGGCCTTTTCTTTTGTTTTGTTTTTTGCCAAAAGGCAAGTGATCTCTTCCTCCTCCGTTTACTCCATGACTGAAATGATGAGAAATGAATGAATTTGTCACGAGCGAATTAAACTCGGGTCCAACGTGGCTGCGTGAGGTTCTGCAGATTTCCTGGTGGGCTGGTCTGATGTGTGGGCTGCAGGACCAGCGCTCCCTATTTTTATTTCATTTTTTAGAACTTTTTATTAACATATAAACACAGAACACCGCTGCGGCTGGAGCTGCCAGCTCGCACCTTTTTTTCCCCACCCGACCCGTCAATCAATGCAATAGGCGTGTCAGCAAATGACAAATCAGCTACCTCAATTTGTCCCATAGGTAAACGCTCTGCGTTGCAGCTGCTCAAATGACGTCAAGAATTTGGTGCGAAAATGCGAGAATGTACGCAAGAACAAACGCTGAGCAGTGCGGGTGAACTGTCTGCGTACAGCACGCGCGTACAGACCCACGTACGGCCGTACGCAGAGCTATGGGTGAGCCTTTACGCCAAAAATACAATACATGCGTTCCGGCTCCGCCCCGCTCCGGTCTGACCTCCGCAGCAAATACGCACCCATTATAATCAATGAGAGAATTTACACTGGCTCCGCAAGGCGGCAGCGAGCTGCGCCGAGCGGACGGCAGTCCGTCAAAATTAGAAATTTTTCTATTTCTGCCGGACGCCGGAGATGTGCCGGAGTCAACTTTTGAAGATTACGTCGCACCAACAGGAAAAGGAACGAGCACAACTTCCGTATTTACAAAATAAAATCACCACGGGCGGACTAATCCTAGCTCTATACGGATTTATTTGTACAAAAATGCTTTCAAACTATCATTTATGACTACGCCTACAAACGCAATACAAGAAATAAATAAATAAATAAAGTATTTTATTCTGAAATGTAATACATCACTTCCTGTTGCTCAAACCATGTCCTGTCGCTCATTTACGAGAGAAGATCAAGGCAGCAGTCTCTACTGTTGTTCTCCTTCTTCCACCGAATGAATTGTTTTGTTCTGACTTACTTATTTATCACTTGATTTATCGCGCGATCTCGCAATTCCCGCGCATGCGTCTCAGAGCAGCGCATCCCTGCGGACCTGAGCTGAGCGGAGGAAGTGGAAACTGGACTCGCTCAGCTGCGACCTGCGGAGCGGGGCGGAGCCGGACCGCATGTAGTGTATTTTTGGCGTTAGGCACGCGACTGACTAAGTGCAGGCCTACACGTGACAAGACATAACTGGTCGACACTGCAGCAGCTAGCTAAACAGCGTAGCTCAGACTCTTCCACTGATGTAAAAACTTATATTTTTATGACATTTATCCCCCCCCCCCAAAAAAAAAACCTTTCCCATCACACATGCAGCGCTGCACGTGCGCATCATGTGCCTTGTGTGTGCGTGTATCATCTTTAGTATTTTTTGTGTCCGCCTGCATTAAGTATATAACTGGTTTGGATTGGCCGAATTGTCACAAATGATCAGTCAGAGTCAGAGTCAGAGAATCTTTATTGTCATTTGCACCACATGTGGTACATGTGATGAAACGAGATTATGTACACTGGCTCCCAGTTGCATTCAACAATAAAAAGTAAGAGAAAAACAGTACTGTAATAAGATCTAAGATATGAACTAAGAAAAACATCAACTAAAAAAATACACTAAGCACTAATGTAATAGAAAAACATCAAATGATCCCACCCACCTTCAAATCAAACCAAAAGAATCAAGTTAACATCAGCAGGTTTGCGTCAGTCCCACCAGTCTTTAACTGGAAAAAGACAAAAACATGTAATGCATACTAAGTGATAGTCACCTTAACTATTAGCAGTTAGCATTAGCTTCCACTATGTTTTAGTTTATTTACCTGTTTAGTGGTTAGCATTAGTGAAGCTAACTTTTTATAGATATTATGGGTTGGTAATTGGTACAGTATTATGGATTTTGGTTAGATGTGTTCACCACAATCATCTCCAAATCTAGCAAGTGGTGTTGGCAATGCTGTCAAGAGATGTTTATGTAATGACACATTTATTGGTCAATATTTGATTATTGTTTCAAAATATTTCCCAATTTAAGGTCATTAAAAGGTCTGTGATAAAACATGATGCTGCTAATTCCTGTGAACCACACATATTTCTGTTCCTTCATTTTCATAAATTCAGTATTCATTTCAATCAAGATCAGTTCAACACTCAATTGGTACTTTAGCACTTTCATAATTGGCTCTACATGACCAGTTAAGGGCATGCACACTGCCGGCACCCACCCTCTCTCAGCCGGGTTTACAGGACCACCTTGTTGGAGTTTCCAAGCGGACTGCTCTGTGCCGCCAATTTTGACGTGAGCAGACAGCAGCCATTGGTTGGCCAGTGGAGCTATGTCATTGGATGACCTGCCCAGCAAAACTGCAAACTACATCTGAACCCCCTCCTCCACATCATGTTGGCAGATGATGTGACAAGAAATGAGTGCATTTACAGAGAGATATCCAAGATGGTGTGGTGTAGCCATGCTACACCTGGACTTATGAGCAGTGCTGGAACAGGCTAAAAATATATATGTATAGGTCAGTTAAGGACCACAATGGGAGGAATGGCTTGAACATTGACCAGTTACAATCCCACCCATAGAGCAGGGAAACTAGTCCCAGTGGCAAATAACTTACACCTGAGAAGAAGCGATAAAATGAGAGCCGAACAGAGTCACACTTATCATTGACAATGCGATGAAAGTGGAGGAGTGTGTGATGTATTTTGTCACTATACTGTAGATTTAGCTCACCCATGATCATTGTTTCAAATTTCTAATCCTGTCAAAATAAAACCAAATTGGCAGAAACGGTTGTGGAAATTTTGTTTAGGGTAAGTAGGTGAGAAGGGTATTGTGGTTAAAAAAAGAAAAGAAAGAAACCTGTATAGAAAAACACAGCGGTGTTTAAGACACAACAGGGTACAGTACATTAATTAGACTCCCCATGCCCTCTTCCCCCAGAAAATTATTTTGAAATCATCACATTAACTCGTCAAAATTGTTCCTTATATTATTCAAAGAACATGACAGACAGACAAACATGATTTGATCTATTTAGCAAAGTTTCAATATACCTTCAGTGGTAGCAATAAAGCCATAAAGTTTTTCAGATACTTGCAGTGGTAGATAAATCCTTTTTTCCACTCAACTCTAGCCAGGCTTCTCAATGGGAAATATTATTTATTTATTAAGATAACGATTTGTATGCACAAGCTTCACATCTCTTTCCCATTAAGCAGAACTTGTAAGTTGTTTATGGCTGAAGGAGCTGTTGATAGTGTTGGATTGGATCAATATTCTGCCGCAACAGAGGTCACGCTCGCAAGTTATTGAATCACTTTTCCCCCTAAAGCTATACTTAAGTTCGTAGGTTTAATCATAGAAATGTATATCTCTTTACTTTATAAAATATGATTTTAACTGACCTACTTTTACCTTTATCATGATTCATTTAACACAGATAACTTTTTTATTGAATTTGAATTAACTGGGAATTCTTTAACTTGGGTACAATTTTCCTCCCATATAGCCATCCCTGCAAGTAAGCTCTCTTTGATCTAGGCAAATAAGAGATTTAAGTATGGTTGTACTGTGAAATGTGATGAATTCAAGGAGCTCATCAGTGGCACCCGAGTCTGCACAATCATTCACCGTTCATTTCTTCCCATTCCCGTTTCAAAGTGATTGGCAGGCAAGAAAGCTTTGCCGATTCAGATGAGGATACCAATCAAGCTTTTTGCACATTGTTGAGGGATTTTTATTTTTGAATAATCAATGACAATTTCGGGTATTACAACTTGGACGAGTAGTTCATGTTGGTTACAATAGTAATTCCTTTCATAACTTATTCTGTCTTTACTGGCAAGTCTCTATCATTTCCCTTCATCATGTTTTCTGCCTCTTTATCAGATACTTAAAATGATTTCAACAGTTTCCTGAGAAAACTTACCTGGTTCTCCCAGCACCTTTTCTTGTGTCATAATATAAGTGTTTGTGACCCAAACACTTCCCAGGGATCTCTGAGTCGAAGTGGTTTTGGTTTGCATTTGTAGTACAAAAGCAACTCCGTGACTGTGCAAAATGTGAGCGAATTTGCTTCATAATCACAAGAATTTATTGGGTTTACACCTTTTTTTTTTTTTTACAAAACGGATAGTTGTTGAGTATTCATCGTCTTCCTATAGTCAATGTAGAATTGCTTGAATGAAATGACTAGGCATTAAGTTCACATGCAAAAAAGAATAGGAACTACCATACATGTTTAAGATCTTGTAGTCTAAAAGCATAGTATGTTTGTTTGTAAGGACTGGCCTGCTTCGTCCAATCTTATTTGGATTTCTTTCAAGGTACAGCCAGTTGCAAGAACTTAAATATGCATAAATAAGACATGTTGCTAGTTCACTCGCAATCATTCCAAAAATGTATTTTCATTCATTCATCCATTTTTCGACATCATGACTTTCATTTCAGTACTTCAAGCATACATCTTTGTAATCAAGCATTCATTTCTTAGTGTTTTTTCACTCACTGACCATTTCCACATTTACAAATTCAGATAAGTCCACATACCTTGTCAGCCATGATCATAGACGACCCTCCATTAATGCCCAAGATGGGTATGAGTGTCTGCGAGGAAATAAAATCCAAAATCTGGGCAATGGCCTCCTGGTCAGTGCCGTCCCCGAACACCACGCCGTGGATCTTGGTACCCGACATCAAGTCGCACATGTGGGTGATGATGCTTTTTGGGTCCGTTTCGTTGACCAGCAATGTGACCACATTGACGTCAATAGGGTCCTCTTTGCTCCAAAGAGCCCGGATGTCCCGGTCAGAGATGTAGCGTGTGCGTCCCAGGATCACCGCAATGTTCAGTACCGGCACTTTTTCTGAACCACCACTGGTTCTCTGCTTTTGCGCCACTGCAGGACTCGTCATCATGGTCACCGCCACCAGGAGGACCAAGGAGAGCAGGAGGCCATCTCCTCCACTGCTACAAATACTCCTCCTTCTAATCCTCCTCTTACTCCTTTTGCTGCTGAGGGACATAGTGCTGATCCACTTCATCCCCTGCACGGAGAGAGGATGATGGAAAGCAGAGCCAGATGTAGACAGATCAAAGAGTGAAAGGGTTTGAGCAGAGAAGTGTGGGAAGATGATGGAAACAGAAGAAAAAACGCAGAAAAGATAAATTGTTAATGTGCAGTTCTCTTAGCCCAAACGTCCAAGCAGTGACTCCTTTAAAAGATTCAATTTATTTTCAGTAAGTTTATTAAACATATAAAACGTGTAGGGAGGGAGATGGCCTTGGGAGGACGTTGCAGAGGGGTGAGACAGAGGAGATGACTAACAAGTACACACATTGTCGTCATGACTGCAGGAATCGGATGATTCAGGTACAAACTGTGCTTTACAGACAAAGCTAGCAAATATTTATACAGTTTACAAATTTAATGTATTGATTCTCATATGTCAGTGAAACAATACATGTAACAAAATGTCAGCTATGAACAGAATTCTGTTTGACAGTTAAGTGTGAAATATATGTAATTTATTCCTTTTTAAGTCTTCCTATACATACAAGTAAATTAATGTGTATGCCATCCAAACATCCCTATACCAGCACCATTGATGCACCACTAGTGGTATGTTGCATATATTTTCATTACTTCTAAAGCTACAGTGCAGGAAAACCTTGAATCATTTATTGCTAACATCTAAGAATAAAGAAACAAGTTATTAAGTTAAAACTTTTATACTTTTGTAAATTAAGCTGATTTATAAAATGTGTTAACTAAGCATTGTTTGCTGGGAAAATCAAGCATTGCAGTGGCCGCCGTGTCACAACACCAACAAAAAAAGACACCTAAGGAGCTGCAGTACCATTTGATGCCCCGGGAATGAGAGCTTCTTGGAATGATGTAATGTTCAGTGGTGAGACAGCTGTCAGAAAGATCAGTTTGTCTCCTAGGGAGACATTCTGTAGGAGATAATTTACATAAAAGGACAAACCGCATTGACTATAATAAGCCAATTAATGTCATAAATCATATGACATGACAACTATTTAGGCTTTGAAGTAACATTCCTTGCACAAAGTGGATATAAGGCATAGAGATGAAAGGTGGTGGTGGTGGTGTTGGTGGGGGGGGGNNNAGATATGTGCAAATGTAATATCAGCTGAGCTACCTGCACCAATCAAAAAGAAAATACAAATAAATACCACTGTCACCTCTGTCTCCTCTCGTTTTTATGAAAACCTAGCACTTGGAAAGCATAAACTCTAATCATATGTTGCGCAATGTATGATCAGGAGCGTTAAGCATGAGAAAAATCTTGCGGGCGTGAAGCATATGGCCACATAATGCCTCCACATGCACTCTCGACGATTTATGGATCCGCTGACAGAACTGTATGCTTTTGAGTCACCGCAGAGCCAGTTGCGTAATTGATTCACAGGAGATCATCATTCTTCATGCCAATCTCCGAGGCAGTGCTGAGAACACAAATTAAAATAGAAAAACAATATTTCTCAGTTCCACAGCATTTCTACCACGGAAAATAAAAGATTAAATATTAGAAGTCTAGAGATATGTGCCGCTAATCAATGTGAAAGACAAGGCTCTGGAACATGGTGACTTATTTATCTTATTTTATTATTTTATAAACAAACACAAAAGTTGTTAATGTTTGTTAAACTATGAGAATATTCTGATTTTAAACCATTTCTAACATTTTTGTGTTTCTTAACTTTACAGTGGTTTTCAGTGTTGCATGCCCAAAGAGACAAAAGTATAATTCAAAGAGTATAATTAAAAATAAAAAAATATAATATAAAATAAAAAAATAAAAAATAAAATAAATAAATAAATAAAAATGTTTAAAAAAAAAAAAGTATAATTCAAAGTCTTGTCTGTAAATTAGACTAACAAATTTCTTTGGGAAGCCTCTGTTGTTGGTTGGGAGGTGTTTTTTGTCAATTTACATACAGTGTTGTGTCTTCTGTCAGAGACCTCAAGGGAACCCCCTACTGTTTAGGTGTGATCTGTCAATTTACATGTATATGTTACCTCAGCTTGCAATTTACATATGATGGTGCATGGTTCTGTTATAACTCCAAACTCTCACAGTTTGTTTCATTGAATTGAATTGAAAAAGCCTCCTGGATAGGAGTCGAAACGTTTTCTGCAACAAATAAAGTCCAGTTGATCTTGTATTGAACGCCTTTTTGATTTTATAATTCAAAGAGTCTTTGTATTATTTTCTGAAGCCTACATACCATACCTAGTGAAACTATAATAAAAATGGCACTGCAGTGCAAGGCCCTGTGCTAAATATTGAGTTCACTGTGTAAGTTTCGCTTTGCTTCTAGATTAAAATTTAATCTAAAGGTTTATCACCAAACTTCAGTTAATTTCTGCAAAGTCCAGCCAAATAAATTATTTTGTGTCTGACACTTTTTTTTGTTTTGACCAAAAAGCTGTTTCATTATTTGACTACTACAATGGGTTTTTGTTTCTATTTTAGGCATCAACAGCATTGTACCCATCTCAAGGCATTGCATTTATCCTTTTAAAGTAACACTAGACATTTTTTTCTGTTCTTGCCAAACCCCAACTCTATATGTGAGACACAGAAACTCTCACATTTTAGGTGCCAACAGTTGGTAATATAGTTTCACATCAAAATCTTAATGAAGATGTCCAACCAGCCAAAATGCAGCAGCATTAAGCAGCTGATCATTTTCACTGGTCATTTATTGTTTCAATGCTGACTGTGTTTTATGGTGACCCACTGAAAGCCATCAGCCAGAAATACAATGATCAACAGCTAAAGTGGTTTCCTGGATATTAAGCTGTTGTGAAAATATTTACCTGCTTTGATTATTTTCTTTATGTACTTTGAAGGGACAGAGATGGTGTAGGGGCAGGGCAGCCAACTCCGGACCTGAAGGTCTTGGGCTCGATCCCCAGCCATTGCACATCTCATGGTGTCTCTGAGCAGGACACCTAATCCCAAATTGCTCCCCGGGCAGCTTACATAGCTGCCCACTGCTCCACCTGGATGTATCCCAGGTGTGATGGGTTAAATACAGAGAGCCAATTTCATCTTTGTATGGGAACATACAATGATGACAACACATGGCACTTTATTATTGAAAGCAGATGATGTTTAACTAGGAACTTCTAGACTACAGGAGATTAGTAACACTTGTTGTGGACTACAGTAAGACTACTCAATCAGTCCTCCATAATCCAAACAACTCAGATATCTTAAAATTATAAATGTCTGTAAACCAAACAATTCCAAACCAAACAATTCAAAATAAGGGCGTGTTCAGTGTGCCATATAAACACGCCCTTAGTTTGAATTTTTTGGTTTGGAAGACATAGTCTAGTCTAGTGTTGTTAGTGTATCCTTAGTTTAGCATATTTCTTAGTTCATGTCTTGGATCTTACTACTGTTTTTCTTTACAGTTTGTATTTTTGTTGGATGTAACTGGGACCCTATGCATATATTTTCGTTCCACCTCATGTACCACATGTGACATGAATGACAATAAATGACTTTGAATCCTTGAATCCTTGAAACTAGTCAATAGGTAGACCAAAGATTCTGCCAGGATTTGTACATATCGAGTCTTTTTGGGGTCATTTCTGAATGGACTTCGATGACATGGGGTGGTTGAAGCCAGCCTGCCACTGTTGTGCCATTGCACCATCACAACAGTAACAGAGTTGTGACAGTCAATAATGTGTTCTAATGATGACATGGTGTTGGTGCGACCACCCAACCCAAGATTTAAAAGCATAAAAAACAATAACCAGAGTTCATTACCGAGTAGTCAAAACAAATAAAACTGTAAAACTAAATGAATTTGTCAAGTTTTACATATGGTATGAGGAAGATATCCATGACACATTCATTGTGTGGCGCTCCACATCAATGCTTCTTTTGGTTACAACAAAAAACTTGCTTCATTTTTCAAAGCTAATTTCTATGTGGGACTGGGCTGGCTCGATTAGTACTTCCTGAATGGTTAGAGGGAACTTAAAGAAACACTTGGCGTTGTCGCTGTTCTGCAGAACTGTTTTAAAAAAGAGCCTCAAAGGGTCGAGATGTGAACCTTTAAGCCCCTTCCCTCCATCATGTTGTGTGTGACATTTTGTGTGCCTTAAGCAGTGGTGCTGAAAATACCAGCAGACATATTGTTCAAGGTGTAAATTACAGATAACCTTTATTTATTTAGCTATGGAACTCTCTTCCTGACTGTCTGAGAGCCCCACAGTCTGTGGTTGACTTTAAGAGCGGCTTGAAGACCTTTCTTTTCGACCAAGCATACTCTACCTCCTCATGATTCTACTTTTGATCTTAGCTGATATTGTTATTGATCTTAATTGTTTTATTATTTGTTTTATTGATATTTAATTTTGTTGCTCCTTGTAGCACTTTGAGATTTTCATTGATGAAAAGTGCGTTGTAAATTGAATTCATTATTATTATTATTATTATTATGGGGTAAGAACGCTATCAAAATACAGTGATTGTGTATATAAAGACAGAAGTGCGTGCATATTAATCAATAGTTGGGCGTAAGTACAATTTGTACATGTACATGTGTATTATATATAAAAATACAATTAAAAAAGTTACAACTTGACAAACTCACAAATGCAAAGTTCAAATTTACAGTTGTGGTTTACAGTTTAACAATAAAAACAACTACTGTATGAACATTTGTGACTTCAAATTTGTTCTATGAAAATGTGAATTTATAACTGTTATCTTATGTCACTGGGTCACAGGCTGGTTTAGGAGCACAGAACACTGCAATAATAATAATAATAATAATAATGTCCTTTTTCTGTCATGGTAAATGGAGCTTATTTATATAGCGCTTTCCAACCCCCTGTGAGGAGCCCCAAAGCGCTTTACAATACCAACCATCCACCCATTCATTCAGACATTCATACACCGGTAGTGGTAGCCTGCCTTGCAAGGCGCCATCCAGACATACCGGGAACAACTCGGGGTTAAGTGTCTTGCCCAGGGACACAACGACACATGGTGGGCGGGTGCGGGATTCAAACCTCCAACCTTCCGATCGGGGGTCGACTGCCATTACCACTACACCACGGCCGCCCCATCATCTGTGTATGTTTCCCATACACAGACGAAATTCGTCTCTGCATTTAACCCAACCACCACCAGGTGGTGCAGTGAGCAGCCAGAAAGCGCTCGGGGAGCTGGAGAATTAGATGTGCACTCATAGACACCCCAAGGTGTGTAGTGGCCGGGGCGCGAACCCGCGTCCTTCGGGTCCCAAGTCGGAACCCCTGCCACTACACCATCTTACTCTTTACCCATGCATTCCTAATGCTTTCGCAACTTAATAGCACCACAGGAATTTATTTTAAAAATAGGAAATAAAATCACCAGTGGATTATCAGTATACACAGGAGAACTGTTTGCATTTCTTTGAGCAATACACTGCAAAAACAATACATTGTTCAGATTCAAGTTCTGTATTTTTGAATTAAAAACACAATAATTCAGACATCAGACCAGACATTTTATTAGAAATACTACATAGATTAGTCAGGATGAAAAGGATGTGACTAAAAGTGATATTTTTATGGCACCAGCACATATTGGAATAAAAGGAAATGAGGAAGCAGATAAGATGGCAAAGAAGGCAAATCAAAATCATATTAACTTCACATAAACAAGCAAATCAGAGGTGAGGAGTATCATAAAACAAAACAAAAACTGAAGAAAGAATGAAAGAAGAGGTGGGATGGAGAAAGAAAAGGAAAGAAGATGGTTTTATATGATCAAAAAAGCAATAGGAGAAACGAGAACTGGAACTTGAATCTGAACACATGAGCATCGCGTATCGATGTGCTCTGTGCTTGATTAATAGTTGTACATTTGTATTCTCGTAGAAAAAAAATTGTATTTACAAACGGTCATAGTTCTTTGTATTCATAGAGTAAAACAAAACTTGAAGTTTGTGAAGTTGACTTTTTTAATTGTATTTTTATAAAGGAAACATACACAAACAACTATTGACTAAATGCACACATCTCTGTCCTTACATACACATCTATTTTGACTGTTCCGACCCCATATTTAGCACTCATGTGGCCTTGATCCTACCCTGGACAGTGAGCCGTGTTGCCTTTGTCAAGAAAGAGACACTGAGAGAACAGACATGCACCCCCCTCCTCTTCAACCCCCCCACCCCCCCTGCACACAAAGACTTTAAAATATGGTAATGTCCTTGAAAATGCAATTACAAAATGCCTTCAGAGCTTTTAGTCTGTGCTAGACACAACCAGCTGTCTTTTAGGGTCAACCTAGCACCTACTTTTGGAAAAGATGTGACTCTGTCACTGACGAGATTACCGTTTGGCTCCAATTGCGTCCGTGTAAAATTTGGACAACAGTTTATTCAGCTGTTTTTGTAGCGTGTCCTTCTTTTCTTTGTTTCCACTCAGGGATATTTTGGGAACAGGAGGATTAGATGAAAATAAGAGAGAGAAAACAAAGTGGAGGAGAAAAAGAGAACATCCTCTGCTAAAGCTTCCTTTATGTGGGGCAGTTTGTTGTCACACCAAGGCTATCGTTTCTTGGCATCGCAACAGTGGCTGATGTTTGGCAGACACAATTATACCAGTGGCTGTAATACACACATGAAGACTCATATTATAAATTACTTAGCTGTTATACAGGTGCATGTAAGAAATTCAAAATAGCGTGAAAAAGTTAATTTTCCCCTCAATTATTTCAGTATGTGAAACTTGTCAATTCATTACACATACAGTGAAATATTTCAAATGTTTATGTCTTGTAATTTGATGATTATGGCTTACAGATAATGAAAAACCAAAGTTAATTGTCTCAGAAAATTTTAGTTTTTAAATTATTTTGTATTTTGAACCAGATTTCGTGGTACACCGCCACTGTTTCCCACACCATTTCACCATCACCATGCTCACATTTCTGTTTCACACACAATCCTGCCACACATGCATTAATAATTCAGCTGCATTATCTCTACATGATGATTAAAATGACTGCATATACCGGCGGAGTCACATTTGTTCTCGCCTCTATTGTCCCAAATTGAATTAAACATGGATGAACATACTGTACACACTTTATGATATGACTTGTTAACAGAGCCAGAAGGCCTGATACTGAAGATGCTAAGTATATGTTTCAGTGTACAGCCCAGAGGATGTGTTTGTTTGTGTGTGTGTGTGTGTGTCCATAGTGCAAACTCTGCTTTATTGAATATTTGTGTTGCATTGTTGTTGTTTTTTTCTCACACTGGCCCCTCCATTACTTTATACACATTCATCACCCTGTCGTCTATTAATTTATCTGTCCATCATTTGTTTCATCCTTCACACTGCTTGCATCCATCAAGCTTTGATCCACAGTAAATCATTTTTTCATGTATGGCATTGACTAAAAAAAGTTTTCTTAATTGAGTTTTTTTATTTATTTATTTTTCTTTTAACCTCCACTGTTGTCTGTGGTCACTGTTGTTTTATTGAAGGGTCTAAAATCAACACACAACGAGATTCCCATTGAGCCTCGAAGAGTCTTGTAAATGAGTCTTTGAGGCTCATTGGGAACTAAACTGTATAAATAAAGGTCTGATGAGCATGAGATCTTTGTTTCAAGTTCTTCTAAAAGAGTTGGAGTCTTGTCATTTGACAAAATACATCATCAACCAATGGTTGAATTTGAATGAAACATTACAAAAGTCATTTTTGGGTTAACAACTTGTTAACTATTGAATTCTACCCATTAGAATGACTCCACCAGAACCAAGTAACCTCAAAAATGCAAAGATTTCTTTATGTTAGTCAACCTTATACAGGAAACCCTTGAGTTACGGCGCCCTCGACCTACGGCAACTCGGACATATGAACGTATCATATTTAATAAAAATATGGGGGGAAAAAATCTTTTTTTGTGTGTGTATGTTTAAATGTTCTTAATTTCATATGTACAGCACTTTGTTGCAGCTGTGGTTGTTTTAAATGGCTTTATAAATAAAGTATAAATTATTATTTTTATGTTTTATTATGATTTTAAGCGTATTTGCGCGATTTCCGGCCGTTTCCGGAAATGCATCTGTGTCCGCCATTTTACGGTCCCCAAGTGCGGTCTAGTGAGGTCCGCCATTATCAGCTCATGCCAGCTGGCTCTGGAGGACCAGAAGCCGCAGATCGCTCAATGCCGCCTGATAACACCAGCTCATGTCCTGGGCTAACTACGCAGCTAATGCCGGAGCTAACGAGGTGCGGGAGCAGAAGCAGCTTGTTTTGGATGGACGAACATCGAGGAGAAACGGCTTTCAGTAAGTTTTTTTTTTTCTGGCTCCAAATGTATGGAGTTAACAAGCTAACAGTCCTTCTTGTAAACAGTTTTGTGCGCGTGTGGAGCGGAACGAAGCTGGGGAGCTCGGACGTGCAAGAGCTAATGCTAAAAGACGAAGGCAGGCTTTGACCAGCTCAAAGTAAGAAATTGTATTTTTTATTTATTCATTTATTTACATGTGATACTGCACTAGGTGTGTTAGGTGTGGATAGGCGAAGTGCTTCTAACTGTACAGTAACATACATATACGTGCAGGCAGTGGCGGCTCGGGTGGGCTCCGACTTACGGCAAAATCGACCTATGAACGGTCCTTAGGTCCGGAACTCGTTCGTAACTCAAGGGTTTCCTGTAGCTATTGAACTAATAATTGGTGTTGTAGTAGCTGAGAGTCATCTGCAACACAAACTCTGAATGTTACACAAGGTTTTTGCTAGAAAATTTGGCATTTGTTGCTTGGAGTCAACACTGTGTGCATGTAAGCTAAACTCCCATGAACCTGTGGAAACATTTGAATGACACTTTGAAAACATAATCTCTGTGTGTACACCTGTGATCAGTGATCACCTTTTGGCGTTAACTCAATACAAGATGGTCTCCACAACAAAATTAGATTAGCAAGTACAATAAATGGCTTTAAATAACTCTGTATTACCGTTCCTGAGCTAGAATTTGTTGTGGTTGTAGCTGAGAGTTTTCCCCCCAGCACCTTTTCTTAACACTAAAGGGCGAGATACACTCGAGCGTCCTCACGATACGCCAATACGCAGCGTACGTACGCCCCGTACGCAGCGTAGCCCCGCGTAGCCCCTCAGGGCAAGTACGCGCAAAGGTATTTTTTTACTACGCATACGCGATCCGCGTGCGCGATACGCGGTGTCTGACCATAAACTTCCCGGCGCCGGACTGTTTTGTATGTTACACAAATGAAATAAATTCCCCTTCTTTATCGCTGATCGGGCCTTTTCTTTTGTTTTTTTGCCTAAAGTCAAGTAACCGCTTCTTCCTCCGTTCACTCGATGATTGAAATGAATGAATTCAGGTCCTACCTTGGTGCGCGATGTTTTAATATCCCCTGGTGGGCTGTGTGCTGCAGGAAAAGCGCTCCCTGTTATTATTTTTATTTCTGAGAGAACTTTTTATAACATATATAGTAGAAACAGCGCATCAGAACACCGCAGAAGTCTGAGCGAGCTGCTCATGTTAAAGGTTTCACTTTCAACTAGGTTTCACATTCAGCTGACTGAGCGCTGTCAATCAATTCAGTAGGCGTGTCAGCAAGTGACCAATCAGCGTGCTCAGTTGTCCCCTTCGTGTGCAGCAGCTCATATTACAACAAGGAGAACGTCTGAGCTGAAGTCAGCTGAAGTGAAGCAGCCGCTCCGTATACGCGCGTATACGCGCGTATACGCGCGTATACGGAGTCTGCTTCACTGTATCTCGGCCTTAACAATGCCCCAGTAATTTTGCATGTGCTCTTTCAAGGAACGCTGGTTTCTTATTCTGCTTTTGGTATTGTTTAGGCTAACTCAAGTAAAGTGTCACATCATCTGCTTTCTCGGGTTTTGATCAACATCCACCTTGTTTTTTTTTTTGTTTTTTGTTTTTTCTTCCAATTAAAAGTCCTGGCAGATCTCAACAGATTTAAATTCAAACTGATTTGCTTTGTCAGAAACTCCAGAAGACTCAGGTGGAGGTCTCAACTGGATCAAAGACTACCTGACAACCACAGTTTGTGAGACTGAAGGGTTGTGTGTCTAACCAGGTGGTCAGTAGCTCAGGAGCACCACAGGGGACTGTACTCTCACCATTCCTTTTCACTCTGTACACCTCAGATTTCCAGTACAAAACAGACTCCTGTCATCTGCAGAAATATTCAGATGACTCTGCAGTGGTCGAGTGTATCAGAGATGGACAAGAAGATGAGAACTGGTGGACCACTTTGTGGCGTGGTGTGGAAACAATCATCTCATCTTGAATGTGAACAAAACAAAGGAGATGATTGTAGATTTCAGGATAAACAGGAACAGGTCCAACCCCATTTCCATCATGGGAGAAGAAGTGGAGGTGGTGGAGAAGTATAAATACCTTGGGGTTCACCTGGACAACAGACTGGACTGGAAATGCAACAGCGAAGCGTCTACAAGAAGGGACAGAGCAGACTGTACTTCTTGAGGAAGCTGAAGTCTTTCAATGTTTGCAGCAAGATGCTGCATATCTTCTATAAGTTTGTTGTAGAGAGCGCTGTATCTTCTGCCATCATCTGCTGGGGTAGCAGCACCAGAGCAAGTGACTTAAAAAAGATCAACAAGCTCATAAAGAAGGCTGGCTCAGTTCTGGGGACTCCTCTAGAACCTTTGGAGATGATTGTACAAAGAAGGATTCTTCATAAAATGAAGAACATTATGGACAACCCTGAGCATCCTCTTCATCAAACTGTCAAACATTATCAGACTGTCATACAATAACAGACTGTCATACAACAACAGAGTGTCTTCAGTCAGATGCTTCTTCAGGTTCGCTGTAAGACAGACCTGTACAAGAGATCCTTCCTGCCCACAGCCATCAGCATCTAGAACAACTCTTTAATGAGACCTGGATGATGAGTTACAACATCATTTAATTTCCCTCTAGGGTTAATAAAGTATTTTTGAATTAATTTGAACAGTTCCATACTAAACGTCGACCATTCTTTTCAGTCACATCGTTTTTGTGTTTGATTTTGCCATCAGTTCAACATACACAAACCATTCCCTGCACACCTGACACTGTATCTTTTCTCGGTCACCAAATTCCTACAAACGGTCCATCCTTTGCTCAGTATCCATCTTTCTCTCTCTCTCGCAGGCCCCAGCCAGCCATCTGCTCCATGTGCCCTGACATGTGCATAAGAGCCCACGAGAAGCCCAGTGGAAGTAATCGTCTGTTACCACTCAGGCTTCAACATGTTCTCCACACTGCACGTATACAGCTTTACCTTACAACAAACCCACTGAGTGTGAGAGAAAGGGAATAAGGAAAGAGAAGTTGCTGACATTCTCTCAAACAGGAAGCGAACAGTGTTGCATGCACTCTCGGTGCACCTGATGCCCAACAGTGTGTTCTCTCACTTGGTTTTGTTTCACTATAAGGCTTCATTTGCATTTGACAAGAAAAAACTTATAACATATAACATTCAGTCTATAAAGAAGGTTTCCATTGCAACTATTAATGTAATGTCCACCAATTCACACACGTTTTCTCATCACAATTTAATATTTTTACTATTTTATTGTATGTTCTGCAAAGAAATACCTCCGCTACTACCTCTGACTTCTTGGATTTTAAACCTGTTAGTTGAAAACATGTCACACACCTGATAATCACATTTGTCCACAATTCCTGCATAAGGCTGAGCGTCAGTTTCCTGATGTATCACATGAAAGTGGGGAAAAACACCATTGCAATACATGCAGCCTTCACACTGAATGTAGACTTTAAAACATTGTTGCATTTTTCTGTCATAAAACATGCTCGAGGATGGTTGGGCTTCTCCATCAGTTGAGCTGTGACTTAACCAAACGGGAGGATGAGTGCTGAGGGATGAGTTGCTAATTAGAACAAAAGGCATTAGCTGATGGGAAGAAGTGTCACTTTGAGTCTAATGCAGCAATACAAGTTTATGTGATTACCAACTGAAATGTACAACAGAAACTTTAAAAAAATCATAAATGCAACACAGAGGCTCCTGTAACCCTTTAAACTTAGCCCTGTCACTGACTATCTTTCATCACATCCCAACCTTGACCTCAAAACAAATTAGTTTTGTTAACATCATAATATATTTATTTTTTATTATTATAATTTTTTTTTTGGCTGGAAAAGAGAAAATAAAGTATTGCAGCAACATTCAATCACAAAAATGCAAAATCCTGGAGTGGCTGAATTATGCAGTCAAAACAAATTAATAATTATCAGGAGTGAAACAAGTGATAATGAATAATGTAAAACAAGAAAATATAACAAATCTTATTATTATTATTATTATTATTATTATTATTATTATTTTAACTTTGAGGCTTGAAAAAACAAGAATCTCGCCAAGAAGCAAACTTATTATTTTTCTCAAAATTGTTACTTCCAAATCATATCTGATGCTCTCTTATAGGATGTTTAATATTCTGTACCTTAAACCATTCATAAACATTTGCTGTAAAATCTGACCTATCTGTTTAGAGTTAAATTTGTATAGAGATGTAATCTAAGATTGATCAAAATACATCATTACAGTAAACTACTTCTTATTTGCCTTTTTGCTCTTTTTTTGGCGCAAATAAACACAAAAACAGACATCTGCAGGCTTGCTGACTATAAAATGGCTGAATAATTAACAGTGTTTAAGGATACACAATGGGAAGATTTAATGCAATATTAATATTGCAATAAATGACATGCAGGAACAGTATATATTGATGATAAATTTGGCATTCAGTCTTGAGGCATAAAATAGCAACAGTCAGATTAGATTATGTCCAAACAGATAAAAAAGATTGAGGAAAGTGTCATTTTTAGCAACTGATGTTGTCATTGTGATGTTCAATACTGTTACAGTTATAACATGTTCCTATAATATTGTGAAGCAAGGGTCGAAGCTACTAAGATATGTATTGTTATTTTATTGTCTGAAAGACTAACGCAAAGCTGATGATATTTGCGCTCATTTCAAGGTGTTCATTTTCTATTAGCTTTAGCAAAATATCTCATAAACCTGAGGACAAAAGTCAATGAAACTCTCAGAAAGTAATCACTGCATGAACAATGGTTTAATTTTTTAAGTAAATCCAATTAAAAATGGCCGTCACAACTAATCAATCTTAGCCACCACCAAAATGATGTCATCTCTGTGGTTTTTATGGACAATGGGCTACAATTTGGTGTGACAGTAGCTGAGAATCATCCTCAAAACATAATTTAAGGACTGATGAAAATTGCAACATTTGTAAGGTTTGACAAAAGTAGCTCTAACTCTGTCATTTCTCATCGTCAGATGATCAAAACTCTGGCACAAACGGTGGCGGGCAATATGCATTCTTTCAAGGAATGTTAGGTCTTCATCATTTTTATTTTTATACTTTTGAGCATATTAACAGCCATGAAAATAAGAGTAACTTCCTCGCAGAGCATGGCCCCTTCCATTTTATTATTTTAGAGGTAAAGGAAGTATAGGTTCTGCACTTCAGCAACGTGACTGGATCTGAAGAGCAGTGGAGAGAAGGTGGGGTTGAGAAGGTGGATGTAAGTTTACTTGGATCTTCCCATCAGCTCCGTCAGGGGGAAGACAACACAAGTGCGCCCCCTTCTGGTAAGACTCAGAACTGCTGCCTCCTTTAACCCTTTTTCTGTTGCCAAGAAATCTCCCCTCTCCGTGCATCTCCTCGTTTGCTTCTGCCATGTCTCTGGAACTGAGACTTCTGAACCGTCTTCCTGAGATCGTCCCCATCATGCACCGATGTTACGCTGCTCGTCCTTATCTGGGATGGAGGGATGGACTGGAGATGGGAGAAGTTGTGCCAACCAGTGGCGCCACTAAAAACCCTGCAGTGTTCTCCAAAATCTCACCCCCACCCACCCTCCAGCCAAACCTTCATGACAGTCTGTGTGGTGCACCGTTACATCAGTTCTAACTGTAAGAGGTGTGGAGATAAGATGTTTTGCTTTAGGTGGTCCATGTTTTTATTTTATTTTTTTATTTTATTAATTTTTTTTATGCTGCAGCTCTCACTGCGCTGCAGCATCACGAGTGGAACTCCCTAAGATCTGAGGAGAGAACTTGATGTATTTCTTTTTTTCATTTGAGCATCTTGTCACTGCCTGTCTTCTAAGTTGATCTTGTGGTTTTGGATATAGTGTGTGTATATATACAGTATTTTAGAAAACTTGCTAAGAACTGATGAGAGGGGGCAGAAGAAAAGCAAGATACTCACAGCATCTCTCTTCCACAGAGCTCCAAAACAGCGGTGTGAGATGACATTGCAACAGTCCACTCTCTCCTGAGAACAACCATGCAGCTTTTTGGTGGTTTATTCTTATTCTTATTATTATTATTAATGTGAATATTATTATTACTCTCTCAAACACTGCACAACAGGAGGAGCAGAAGGAGAAAGAAATCACAGAATCTCTGATGAAGAATAATTCCCAGCGTGTCCAAAAATTTTGGGGAAAAAAATAACAAAAAAGAAAAAGAAAGAGGCAGAAGATGAGTGGAATCCCTCTGGTTTTAGCACTTCACAGGTGCAGCGGTGAATAAACCCACTGTTGGTTGTAATCCAGTCTTCAGTGCGTGTGTGCGCCCACACTGCTGCGTCTCCACTGCAATCTCGGTTGGCCCCCCGCGCGCGCAGTGTGAGGGACGGGGGTTGGGGTGTGTGCGGGGGGAGATGAGGGGAGGCGAGGGTAAGGAAAGGCTGGGTGGGGGGCTCAACTTGCCTCGGCTGGGATCAGAGCTCCCCTGGATCCAGTTGTGACTGTCCCGGGAGGAGAGGACGCGCATCGTACACATGGAGACTGCACAAACCCTGCATGGGACTCCGAACGCCTCTCGAGCTGCAGCGCACGCGCCTGGAAACTGGTGGGGGAAAAAAGAGAGAGGGAGGGAGGGAGAGCGCGCGAGTGCTGAGCGTGCGTATGCCCGCGCGCTTCTGCAGATGCAGGGGCATCTGGATGGACCGACTGGCGGTCCGTCGGTCTGCTGCGCGCGCTCTCTCCTCTCTGCGCTAAAGCTCCATCAGCTGCTGATCAGACCAAGGAAGGCAACAAGAGGAGAAACTCCTCACAAACTGCTGTGGACACCCTGTCATGACAGCAGGATGGTGTTTCAGACAGATGATGACGAACCGAACCAAAAGTTCAACTCCATCCTTTGTGTCACACAAAAGGGGATGGACATTTTTTCTTTTTATATCGTGGGATCACATTGGTGGCTCGCGCACCTGCTCGAGCTCTGCTACTCGAAGAACATCCGTTGCGTAGACGAGAAAATGTACAAAATAATACTAACAAAAACAAGTGGTGTTTCTAAAAAGCCACCGAATTCACCCTACCCTCCTGAAAATATGTAGGGACCAAAGGTGGGTAAATGAACGCTGGGGGCCGATAATGCGCTAATCCGCTTACAGCGAACCTAACGTTTTTGTCAGCGTAACAGTGGAGTGACTACCTTTTATTTTCATAAGCGGATTTGTGCTATTTTTATTTAAAATGCAGTACCGCTAATAACTAATTATCTATCAGTAAAAACGAATAAACTTATTTATTTAGAGGCTCTTATGCTGGCTCCGTAGCTGCTTGTTTTGCCTTTTTCCCCTCCCTCACCGTCTTGACATCTTCCGGGTCAGAGGTGAACTCGGGGGCTAATTCTGTGGCTAGCTGGTTGTGCTGGGTTTCTTGGATAAATCCGCAGAGAACCCCGCTGTTTCAAGCCAAATTAACGCGGCCGGAGGATTTTATTGTGTGTTTTGTGTCGACCACTCGACGGTGAGTCGTTAGTTTTATGTATTTTAGTTACTTTTCATTAAATCTGTTGACTACCTATAGAATCTTGACATCTTCCGGGTCAGAGGTGAACTGGACGCTAACTCTGTGGCTAGCTGGTTGTGCTGGGTTACTTGGATAAATCCGCAGAGAACCCCGCTGTTTCAAGCCAAATTAACGCGGCCGGAGGATTTTATTGTGTGTTTTGTGTCAACCACTCGACGGTGAGTCGTTAGTTTTATGTATTTGGGTTACTTTTATGTATAAATGCGGTGGCGACACACCCGTGTATTTGAGATTTAAAAGTGGTCTTAGGGATTAAAAGATCATTCTCTTTTTTGTTAATTTCGTGGCCGAATAGAATATATGTACGTAAAGTATTAAATAAATCCTTTGATTTTTGTAATTTCATCCTTTTAGGATCATTTTAGTTACTTTTCAGTTGGCAATGTAGTGCAAATATTGCATAACGCTGCCGGCTACCAATTGTCGAATATAAATAGCGGATTAGATTAGCTTCCCCTAATTTTCATAAGACATTTGTGCTTTTGAAATTGTGGACCTAAAAAAATTAATAAGCGTTTTAGAAATTGTGGAACTAATTTTTTGATTAGCGTTGCCCACCACTGGTAGGAGGAAACGCAGAGAAAACACACGCACGCACGGAGAACATGCAACCTCCAAGCCATGAAAGGTTGTAAACTTCGGCTGATGGGATCCCCAGGCAACGGCATCATTTGCCGACATGGTAGATCTGAGTCTGTTCTCCGCTCTGCTCCCTCCCCCTCCAACCCTCCCTCCTCTCTGCTCTTTACGGTGGGGAAAAAGGTAAAACAAGCAGCTACGGAGCCAGCATAAGAGCTTGTAAATAAGTTTATTGGTTTTTACTGATAGATAATTAGTTATTAGCGGTACTGCATTTTAAATAAAAATAGCACAAATCCGCTTATGAATTATAAAAGTTAGTCAAACCACAAAAACGCTGACAAAAAGTTTAGGTCCACTGTAAGCGGATTAGCGCTTTAGCGCTCTCTAGCGGTCTGTGCCCACCACTGTAAACTTCAAAATACTATAAAAATGTCACATATTCTTCAGCCATGGTGACTTTTGAGAAGCTCACGCAGCAGCAACTTCAAACTTCAGGGGTGTGTGTCCACTGGAGACTGGTGTGTGTCTTCAGGGTTGGTGGGGGCTTCATGTTTGAGCCAATGGGCAGGAAGCAGCGCTGTGAGTGTGACCACCGAGCGCAGCGCGCCGTGCGCACTTGGAGAGCATGGCGATGTGGTGACAGTGCGTCAAGCTCCAGCTCCGGTGCAGCAGCATACATGAAGCTTGAGCAGAGCGCGCGCTTGGTTTCTGCCGCAGCAGCACTGCTGCTCTCTCTCTGGACTTCTTCTTGCGCCAGACTCGGATGAGACGCAGCGCGAGCCCCTTTCCTCTGGACCCCCGGTCTGCTGCGCGCGGACACTGCGGGAGGTAAGAGCAGAAACACACTGCAGCAAGAAACACACTGCAGCAGGAAACACACTGCAGCAGTGCGTGCTGGTTGACGCAGCTCCAGGGTTGCGTGATGGTTTACATCTGAAAGTGCGCAAAGTCAAAAAGAAAGTGCGCAAAGTTGAAGTTCGGTGCAGCGCCTTGACGTTTCTCAACCGAATTGTTAATTCATCAAACAAACAAACAAACAAACAAGCTGAAAGTTGTTTACAAGTGACTTTAGTTTGCGCGTTCACACATTCCACTTCGTGCGTGAAGTCAGATAGAGGTCATGTTTAGGGCTGAACGGGTCAGAGGTCATGTTTAGGGCTGAACGGGTCTGCGCCCAACATCGGACACCCCAGATGCAGGGCCGCAGCTGTCGCCTGTCACTCTGGGGGCAGCTGCCCCTCCGTCCGGCTGCTCTGACAGGAGAAGTGGTGCCAGAGCACATGACAGCTTGTTCAAACCTTCTGCAGGTCTGAAGGAGCTGTGGGTCCATTCAGCAAAACTTCATGACCTGCGCATCAGTCTGGTGTCACGTGACACACATTTAGCACTTCTGTTGAGCCTCTAGAGATCTTTTTTTTTATTATCAATTTGAAGTGGTTAACTGATTTTTCCATTTTTTGCATGTGTCTGTTAGCAAAATATCTCATGAAGCACTAGATGGATTTAAATCAAACTTTCAGGAAATAATAATTGAATGTATGTTTACAACTGATTAACTTTTGGAGTCAGCTTGTCACAACTACGGAGGCGTGCTGCCACCTGGAGAAAATATTTTTGGGGGCTTATGTAGTAATAATGTGATACGTATCACGTTATTACGTGATAATATGTAGTAATAACGTTACTACGTGATACGTATCACGTTATTACGTGATAAGTATAGATGTCCATCCACATGGTATCAGCACCATTACCCATAATTAATGTGGTACTTCTACTTTTACTAGAGTACATTTTTGTCTGTTTATTTGTACTTTTACTTAAGTACAGTGTTTGAGTACTTTCTCCACCACTGGTTATGTGGAAATGAATGTAAAAGCAGAGCAAAGTTGTTGGTAGACAGATGAAAATTTAATAAAGTGATAATATGTAGTAATAACGTGATACATATCAGGTAATAATGTGATATGTATCACGTAATAACGTGATACGTATCAAGTAATAACGTGATACATATCACGTTATTACGTGATAATATGTAGTAATAACGTGATAATATGTAGTAATAACGTGATAATATGTAGTAATAACGTGATACGTATCACGTAATAACGTAATACGTTATTGTGAACATGATCACGTTATTACTACATAAGCCCCCAAAAATATTTTCTCCAGGTGGCATTACTACGCTTCCGTAACAGCCAGCTCCCTTCAGAAAATATAAAAGCCAGTTTGAATGATATGTCCCTAACATTTGGTGTGGGAGTAAATGAGAGTCAAACCCAACGCATACTTTAAGTGAGTACTCATTGTGCACGACCTATTTTATTTTAGCATTAACTGTAGGAGTCAACCCTATTTGTGTGTTAACAAAATATCTCGTGAATTAGTGAGACAGTTTTATTGAAACTCCCAGAAACCAATCACTGGATGTACGTCTACAACTGGTTTACTTTTTATATTAGCCGAATTCAACACAGCCACCACAGCTAATCGACATTAGCCAATACAAAAATGACTATAACTCAATCAGTATATTTGAAATTGAGATCAAACTCGTGTAGTAGCTGAGTTGTTCACAACACGTACCATGAAGTGACATCTTGTGATATGGCACATGATGTTTGATCAAAAGGACAGAAGATGACATCAGCTTCAAACTCTGGCAAGAAAGCTGCAGATGATTCATTCATTTGAAGAAAAGATTCAAATTCTGAACCATGCCTCCAACAATGTGCATGTTCTGAAACAGATGATTTGTGCCTCGGAGCTGAAAACACCATCAAGTGTTTCATGTCAGTCCTCTCAGGTGCTGAAGCTGCTTCACGTTACACCAGTTCTTCATTTAATGAACCAGGTGTGGCTTCAGTCTATGAGCTCATCAAACCATCAGCCTCTCATCTGTTATCGTTACCCGCTTATTACTTTTCGGGTCGTGGGGTCACTGGTGTCCATGTCCAGCAGTCACTGTGAGAGGCCTGGACAGGTCTCCAGTCCATCACAAGGACACACAGAGACAAATGAGACAAACAACCATTCTCTTTCTCACTCACACCTAGAGACAATTTAGAGTTACCAATCAGTCTAACATGCATGTTTTTGGTCTGTGGGAGGAAACTGGAGTACCTGGAGAAAACTGCACGGACCGAACATGCAAACTACCCAGAAAGGCCCCGGCTGGGGTTCTATCTGGCAACCTTCTCACTGAGAGGTGACACCAACTGAACTGTTCAGTTCTCCACACTGGCCTGATAGAAACACATCACTCGTGCATGATTGACACTTTGTTGATGAATCAACAACTTTTCACTGAATGGAATCAGGACAACCCCAGACCTGTTGGAGCACAGTGACGGAGGACAGTGACGGAGCACAGTGACGGAGCACAGTGACGGAGCACAGTGACGGAGCACAGTGACGGAGCACAGTGACGGAGCACAGTGACGGAGGACAGTGACGGAGCACAGTGACGGAGGACAGTGACGGAGGACAGTGACGGAGCACAGTGACGGAGGACAGTGACGGAGGACAGTGACGGAGGACAGTGACGGAGGACAGTGACGGAGGACAGTGACGGAGGACAGTGACGAAGCACAGTGACGGAGCACAGTGACGGAGCACAGTGACGGAGGACAGTGACGAAGCACAGTGACGGAGCACAGTGACGGAGCACAGTGACGGAGGACAGTGACGGAGCACAGTGACGGAGCACAGTGACGGAGGACAGTGACGGAGCACAGTGACGGAGGACAGTGACGGAGCACAGTGACGGAGGACAGTGACGGAGCACAGTGACGGAGCACAGTGACGGAGCACAGTGACGGAGGACAGCTTGGCTCTGCAGAGGGTTCATGGTGCCACTTCAGTGCTGCTTTCAACCGAGCTTACTCTGCCTCCTCATGATTCTATCTTTGATCTTAGTTGATACTGTTATTGATTTTACTTGTTTTATTACCTGTTTTATTGACATTTAATTCTGTTGCACTTTGAGATTTTCATTAATGAAAAGTGCGTTATAAATTGAATTCATTATTATTATTATTATTGCTTTGGAACTTTCACACTCTCATTTGTAATAAGAGCCCTCAATATTTTTTCTTGGTACACTGTAGGAAAATATCACACATAAAAAGCGACAGAAAGTAGTTTGGCAAAAAGACAGGACAAGGTGGTGGCGCCACCTGGTGGTCACAATTCAGACTGACAGCTTCACAGCTTTTAAACCCCAGGAGAAAATAAAACCTCTAAAAAAGAGCAGAGTTGTCTGTGCAGGAGTTCACGGTGGGGCTGAGTGTAATCACAATATATCATGTTGTTGCCCACAGTGGAATAAAGCACACGTCAGTGATCTAGAATAAAATGTTGTGTTTCATTATAACGTCTGAAGAATGAGTTACCGTACATTTATCTGAAGTGTAACTCTGCAGCTGCACACAGTAATGCAATGCTGATGCAGGAGAAACACCATGTGTCGGGCCGTAGGAGCTGAGCTAAGGTTTTCAGTAATCTGCTGCAGGTGAGAATTCTGTCAGAACGTTAAAATATTACAGTATGTGTGTTTACAAGAGGCCTTTCTGGACCAGCGCCATGTTGCTTGAAAAGTTCTGAGATGAATCAAAAGACAGCGAGGACAGAATGAAAAGACTCGTCCTTTTAAGGATTGTTTGGACAAAGAGGGGCATAAAAATAGATCCCATTGTGTTCAATGGAAGTACAGCCATGGGAAGAAGAACGTCTCATGTCTTAATAAAATCAATCTGATCTCTACCAGATTCTAAAATTATTCAAATTTAACCTCAAGTCCAAACGAGTTCCACCGTGTAATTATTTATTCATTAAAAACAAAGCTCAATTGGAATATGTCAGAAACTAAGCCCAACAAATGATTCAGCAACTTGTAGAACTTGAAGCCGTCGTTCAGCCTGTCACATGGTTGTAGAGAACTTTTGGCCCATTGTTTTTTTACAACATTGCTTCAGCTCATTCAATTTCAGTTCACTTCAGTTCATTTACATAGTGCCAAGTCACACAACAGAAGTCATCTCAGGGCACTGAACAGAAACAGCTACTTCACGGTTCGTTTATCACGGTCTCGCTCTATCACGGTTTTTCAAAATAAGACCGGACATGACACACAATTGGCTGATTGATGGATGAGCTGCAGGATCGGCAGGGACTTTTTATTTAAAGTAAATTATTTAGCACCTGCTGCACCTTTGTGCAGCCCACACTGCAGGATAAACTTCCAGCTGCAGATCAGCTGTTCTCTGTGCAGAGTGGGAAAGTGGGCGTGGCCAAGAGCGCTTGAGCAGAGGAGGCAGGGAGCTGACATCATGACATTCTGTCTCTTTTAGAGAGTTTAGAAACATTGTTTAGAATATTGCAAGAGTGTGGAAAAGATTTTAAACAATTTATTTCAAGAAATGAGGTCAGTTTTTCGCTTTTCCTCTAGTAGTCTAAGCAGCATAACAAGCCAACCCTAACTATAGGATTTATCAAAAAGCAAAATTTTAATCCCAGTCTTCAAACTGGACGATGGGCCTCATGCACAAACCGTTCGTACGCACAGATTTGTGCTTAAACTGTGCTTACGAGTGATTTAGGAGCATATGTGGCATTCAACAATGTTCACGTATCCTACGATTTTTTTCAGATACGAACAAAATCTACGTGTGGTCCGGACCTGTCGTATATTTTACGAGCGGTCCGTCTGCTGTCATCCAGACAGCATTACTCCACAAATAACTTCATATTTCGTTATTTAGGAAATGTTTAGAGTTTAAAAAAGTAACGCACCACAATTGTTTTTGACAATAGGTTCTGTTTGAAGTCGAATTATAATTTTAAATGTAATAATGACTAACGGATTAAAGTATTTAAATGAAAATCAATTTGTTATCAATGCCGTTTTCTAACACTACAATATTAATATGAAGATCTCAAACTGAAATCAACTTAAACCATGAATTAATTTAAGTTTAATTTGCCGCGGTATCGCAGACTTCGGTAAGCCAGACTTTACACAGACTTCCTCCAGCTGCTGTCATAGCTCTGATGTGGCTCAGTCAGTAGAGCACTGCGTCGCAGTTCCGACGGTCATGGGATCGCCTCCCGTGGGAGGACAACGTTTTTTTTTTTTTTTTAATTCATTCCAGATTTAAAAAACACAAGAAAACTATTTACAATACAACAAGAAATAAAGCATAAAGCCTTTTTAATTTGGAATGAATAAATAATCTAAAGTAAGAAGGAAAAAAAAAGAATCATACCTTGTGGGACTCGATCCCACGAGGTGTAGAAAAAAGGTTAGGAACAGCTAACAGTGCAATGCTTTAACCAGTAAGCCACCAGTACGCATGCATGTTTCGAGATCCACATTTATTATAAACAAACTTTCTTTGGTTTTAGCTGGTCATTTACTTCCATGAGTGACGCTGCTAATAAGGACAGATTTTCTTTTCTTGTCCTCAGAGACCACAGAACTTCATCCTCCGCACCGGTAGAGTTCTTCTTTTTTACTTTTCGCTGTCATTTTATGAACGTACACGTTCTGCCTCTGAGGCAGGAAACGTAGCCTTATATGGCGTTTTGAGGGGTGGGAATTATGTAAATAAGCTCACGCGTGCACGCGCAGCTGTTTAGAACAGGTGAGATTCATCAACTTTAAGCAGCCCGTTTACACGCTTTTCCTGTGGATAGAAGAGTTTGTTGGATCTGACGTGGCATGTTCGTACGAACACTTCGTACGAACAAAAGTAGGAGACATTTAGGATAAGAATACGAACTGTTACGTGCATGAGGGCCATTGTGTCAGCCTCATGGACACAAACTGGAAGTTGGTTCCACAAGAGAGGAGCCTGAAAACTGGAAGATCTTCCTCCCATTCTGCTTTTGTAAATTATAGGAACCACAAGTAAACCTGCAGTCTGAGAGTGACGTGCTCCGTTAGAAAAATACAGAACAATAAGATCAGTAAGTTAAGATGGAGCTAGGTTGTTGAGGGCTTTGTAGGTTAGAAGTAAGATTTTGAATTCAATTCTGGACTTGACAGGGAGCCAATGGAGAGAAACTAAAACTGGAGAGATATGATCGCTCCTATTAATTCCTATTCAAGTTACCATGCATTTCTGCTCAGCTCTACTTGGGATGAATCAGGCTGAAGTCTGGACTTTGACCATCAGCACCTTGATTATGTTCGTCCTGAACCATTCTTTTGCAGATTTGCTGCCGGTGTGGGATCACTGTTCTGTCCCAAGACCCAATATCATCCAAGCTTTAGTTGTACATGTTTGTTGTGCATTGTTCCAGAAGTTCTGCTGTTTGTTCAGATGAAACCTTGTAAACCTAGATTGTGCTTCCATGTTCTTTTTTAAAGAAATGAACTTTTGTTCCTTTCTTCTTCTTCTTCTTCTTCTTCTTCTTCTTCTTCTTCTTCTTCTTCTTCTTCTTCTTCTTCTTCTTCTTCTTTTGGACACTTTCAAACATGCCAATATCTGATTTTCCTGTCATAAACTTTAAGTTTAACCTGCTAGCTGAAGCCTGTAAGATCCTGGATATTTAGCAGTTTTTCTGACTACAGCACTGTCTGACCTTGGGGTGAATTTGTTGGGAGGTCCACTCATGAGAAAATTAACAACAGTCTTAAAGGTTTTCCACAAGTGAAAAACTTTTTCACTGTAAAATGATGGACTTTAAATTATCTGGAACCACTGAAGAGGGTGTTCGTTCTTTTTCCCATGACTGTTCTGACCCTCATCAACCAACTCAACGTTTACGAGGACTATTTTTTAAGTGTAAGCGCCTTTTAATGCAGCGTTCGTGACCGTGAACAAATCACAGAAATCAAAACACTTTCAGACATAAACAACAGGACATGACACAATGAGGAGAGTGTGTGTTTTTAATCTTGATGCGGACAATGACAAAGTTTTTAGCCTGCATGTGCAGCAGAGTGCATATATGCACTGGTGGCAGACTCCCAGTGGAGTATGAATGGGTAAAATGTGTATATGTTTGCCGCTGTTGATTTAAAAGCCCTGTACGGATGAAATGTACACAGAGGGCTGTTTGTGCCCACTCCAGAATGAATCACCTTGCGTCTGTGTAAATCGTGCTGCAGGCCAAAACACTGTGGCAGCTCTTTATCCCCACAGACGTGGTCCAGCTCACCACAGCTGGGCTAAAAGCGGCGCAGGACAGAGCCCAGTGTTGTGAGGAGCTGTCAGAGGAGGCCACAGACGTTCGTGGTTCTGGACAGCGGGGAGATGTGGCGTGGAGTCCAGTCCCCACAGAAGAACACCAGAGGGCTAAGTCCACTAACTGTAAACAGTTTGGGGTTGGTTGGCAGTGGGCTGGATGAAATACGGCTTGTTTAAATGCTGGTGGTCCACGGTGCGCCTGCAGGGATGGCTGGCTGCTTGGATGGTAAAACTGAAGGGCGGCTGTGACTGTTGCTGCTGCTGGTGGAGCAATAACATTATCACCTGCCAGTGAAGGTGCATGATGGGTAATGTTTTCTCCCTGCTGTTGGTTTGTGTGTGGGTTCATTTGCACAGTTAGCAAAATATCTGACCATCGGATTGACATCTACGACTTGTTACTTTTTGGAGTCAGCATGATTCAAAATGGCCGCCACAGCCGACTGACCTTCAAAAACATGAAACTGGCTGTAGCTCAGCCAGCTATGAAGACGTTGAGCCAAATTTTGGTGTGGTAGTAACTGATAAGTGTCCTAAACAGATACTTTGAGCTCAACACACAAGATATTTTTACATAATATAATATACCATTTTCCTTGGAGCTAAAATCGACCGCAGTGGGACATCGGCGCCCGAGATCAAGAGGCGAATCACACTTAGCAGGACTGCAATGCAGGGAATGGAAAAGATCTGGAAGAGCAAGGATATTAGCATTGCAACCAAAGTCAGATTGGTCAACGCAGTTGTCTTCCCTATAATGATGTATGGTTGCGAAAGTTGGACATTTGGAAAAGAAGAGAAAAGTCGAAGCTTTCGAACTTTTGGTGTTGGAGGAGAATGCTAAGAATATCTTGGACTGCCATGATGAAGAACAAGGCAGTTTTGGACCGCATCAAACTGATAATGTCATTATTGGGCAAAATTACCAAACAGCAGCTCTCATATTTTGGCCATGTGATGCGCGCTGATTCTTTAGAAACGTCAGTGATGCTGGGAAAAGTCAGTGGAAAAAGAAGACAAGGCCGCCAAAGAACAAGATGGCTCGACACTATCATGACAACAATGACTATGCCAATTGTGGAATTGAAAGAATTGGTGAAAGACAGGAAGGCGTGGAGTATGAAGATTCATAAAATGACCGGAAGTCGGATGCGACTGATCGGATAATCATCATCATCATCAATATACCATAAAATGTGGTGAAATGTACTTATATAGCACCTTTCTATCAGACACTCAAAGCTCTTTACAACACAATCTGTGCCTCATTTACCCATACAGCACTCTACTAGATCTGTACAAATAATATCCATCCATCCATTTTCTTCCGCTTATCCGGGGTCGGGTCGCGGGGGTAGCAGCCTAAGTAGGGAGGCCCAGACTTCCCTCTCCCCAGCCACTTGGAGCAGCTCCTCTGGGGGAATCCCAAGGCGTTCCCAGGCCAGCCGAGAAACATAGTCCCTCCAGCGTGTCCTGGGTCTTCCTCTGGGTCTCCTCCCGGTGGGACATGCCCGGAACACCTCACCAGGGAGGCGTCCAGGAGGCATCCTAACCAGATGCCCGAGCCACCTCAACTGGCTCCTCTCGATGTGGAGAAGCAGCGGCTCTACTCCGAGTCCCTCCCGGATGACTGAGCTTCTCACCCTATCTCTAAGGGAGAGTCCAGACACCCTGCGGAGAAAACTCATTTCAGCCGCTTGTATCCGAGATCTCGTTCTTTCGGTCACAACCCAAAGCTCATGACCATAGATGAGGGTGGGAACGTAGATCGATCGGTAAATTGAGAGCTTTGCCTTTCGACTCAGCTCTCTCTTCACCACGACAGACCGGTACAGCGCCCGCTTCACTGCGGACGCTGCACCTATCCGCCTATCGATCTCACGCTCCAGTTTTCCCTCATTTGTGAACAAGACCCCGAGATACTTAAACTCCTCCACTTGTACAAATAATAATCAGAGCTTTATCACATTCATACACTGATGGGACACACATCAGAGACAATGAGGGGTTCAGTGTCTTGCCCAGGGACACTTCAGCATGTGTCTGCTGGTGGAATTGAACCCCCAACTCTTGCACTGGAGGACGACTGCTCTAACCACTCAGCCACAGCCACCCCTAAAAATATACAGGTAGTCCCCGACTTACGAACGCTCTTACTTACGAGGTTCCGGACTTACGAGCTGGCGAACGAGCAGTAAATTTGTAAAGAAAATACAAAAAATACAGCCCTTTTATGTGTTTTTAGATGAAAGTGTGTTAGCTAACCGTTTGGAAACAAGTTTCTGAGCATGTTTATGAACTAGTATGAACATTTGTGATGAAAAATGAGTGTTCGTAGTAGCGCTAGCATAAATTTTCCGACTTACAACCGAAAATCCGGACTTACGAGAACACGTGTTTCGGGTTCCGACATACGAGATTTCGTGTTACGAGACAGTCGTAGGAACGGAACTCGCTCGTAAGTCGGGGACTACCTGTATTGACATTAACCTTTGAAGTCAACCTTGTTTGCCAATTGACAAAATATCTCATGAACCACTGGACACGGGTTTAAAGATGCTTTAAGAAACTATCTATGTGTTGTACATCTACAACTGAATACCTTTTGAATCGACCCAGTTCAAGATGAGCGCTGCAGCTTGTCGACCTCAGCCTGCACACAGATGGCTCTGACTCGGTGACTCTCACAGATCTGAAGCTAAAACTTGGTGTGGTAGTAGCTGACCCTCATTCACAACACCCACTATAGATAGATAGATAGATAGATAGATAGATAGATAGATAGATAGATAGATAGATAGATAGATAGATAGATAGATAGATAGATAGATAGATAGATAGATAGATGATAGATGATAGATAGATGGATAGATAGATGGATGGATGGATGGATGGATGGATGGATGGATGGATAGATGGATAGATGGATAGATGGATGGATAGATAGATAGATAGATAGATAGATAGATAGATAGATAGATAGATAGATAGATAGATAGATAGATAGATAGATAGATAGATAGATAGATAGATAGATAGATAGATAGATAGATAGATAGATAGATAGATAGATAGATAGATAGATAGATAGAGATAGATAGATAGATAGATAGATAGATAGATAGATTGATTTTGTCCCCGTAGGGAAATTAGTTTGCAACATTGTCAGCAGGCATTGACATAAAGGACATACTTATACAAACATGACATTAACATCCATCATTACAGCAAAGACATTTGTGCTCAGTAATTCATGATATCTTAGTATTATTTATCGATTTAATTGCTTGTGGTATGAAAGAAAATTTTGTTCTGTTTCTTGAGAGCACTAACAAATCATGGAATCACACAAGATGGTTCATGATGTTTTACAAGTTCGACCAAAACAAAACTGTCATTTTTTTTTTTTTTGAAAATGTATTCATTTCATTTAAAAACATGACAATTATACATACAATACAATAACAAAAAGTAAATTAAATAAAATGAAAGGTGGCAGAAGAAGAACAATCTAGCTAAATTAAAAATATAAAAACTCAAACATCTTAATCAAATCAGACAACAACTTAAGTAGATATATGTATTAACAATTCCCATATTCTTCCAAGAAACTCGTCTTTATCAGTCTCTTAAATGTACACAGTGATCTGGCATTCTTAACAGTATCTTCCAAACCATTCCACAATCCTATTCCCTGAATTATTGTGGATCGTTCCTTCAAACTAGTACTAAAATAAGGCTTCACAAACATCTCAATTCCTTTAAGAAAATATACACTCTCTCTTTTAACAAAATGTGTTTGAATATTGTCAGGCAACATGCCTTTATGTGCCTTATACATAAGCAACAAAATGTTATAATTAACCAAATCATAGAACTTCAAAATTTTCAGTTGATAAAATAAAGTAGTCGACGGATATCTATAGTTTTTTTTCATAATAA
>JBBPBX010007339.1:0-65583 GCA_038048925.1 Garcialebias charrua | reverse complement strand
GGTGGCGTTGTCTAACTTATCATGGTTAAATCAGCTTCATGCTATAGCTAAGGAAGTAATGCCACATTAGTATGGGTGTAGCTGCGAGCAAATTTTTATACATCCCTAATGCGAATCAAATATCCAAGATGGCCACCTTAGCTAAATGGGAAAAAATACGATTACTCGGCCACTGTTAGAGCTATTCAGCTGAAATTTGTATGGTAGCTGCCTGAGACTGAACCCAAACACATTTTTTCAATTCAGTTCAACGTTTATTTAAACAGATAAATCACACTGAGCCTCAAAGACTCATTTACAAGTGAGACCTGTTTGGACAGACATAAAAAGTGAAAAATGACAGGGTTTGGAGAGAAAAAAATCCTAACACACTTTTAATCTTTGGTTGAAGGTCAACAGCGTGATAATGAAAAATAAAACCTCACACATAAGCACATGATGAAGCCGACAGTTCGTTTGTGTGGGGTGTGGGGGTGGGGTGGGTATCGCTCAGTTCAAATAGTTCCCTCTGGAGAGATCTGTACACATTCAGGGGGTGTTGAGGACAACCAAAGACAAATCCAAAGAGTCCTGAAATGATGACAGAATGTTTATTCAGCTGGGTCCCTCTGAAAAGTCCATGGAATTCCACAGTAGGATGGGAGGGAGGGGCAGAGCTCCAGGTTTACAAAACTTCCAGGTGAATTAAGATAAGGTGGCCTGTCAAGGCCAGTCAGGAAGACAAATTCAGATAAACACGATTGTTTTGGGGACAGGCAGAACTTTTACTGACTTCTACCTTGAGTCTGTGTTGGTCCACTCGGTTCCGAAACAATCCATCCATCCATTCTCTTACGCTTATCCGGGGTCAGGTCACGGAGGTAGTAGCCTCAGGCCCAAACTTCCCTCTCCCCAGCCACTTGGGCCAGCTCCTCCGGGGGAATCCCAAGGCGTTCCCAGACCAGCCTCCAGCATGTCCAGGGTCTTGGGCGGCCGTGGCGTAGTGGTAATGGCAATCGTCCCCTGATCGGAAGGTTGGAGGTTCGAATCCCGGTTCCCCACACCATGTGTCGTGTTCCTGGGCAAGACACTTAACCCAGAGTTGCTCCCGGTTGGACTGGAAAGGCGTCTTGCATGGCAGTCTGCCGCTACCGGTGTATGAATGCGTGTATGAATGGGTGGATGGTTGGTATTGTAAAGCGCTTTGGGGTTCCTCACAGGGGGCTAGAAAGCGCTATATAAATAAGCTCCGTTTACCATTTCATCTGGGTCTCCTCCCGGTGGGACGTGCCCGGAACACCTCACCAGGGAGGCGTCCAGGAGGCATCCTTTTTCTTCTTCTTTTTTTCCCCTTTTCTAGATGGCCTCCCTTCTCACCTTACAGCCATCCTCTTCACACCATTATGAATTTTTTTAATAGGATAGAAAGAAATGAAAGACGGAAAGTAAGACTGCAAAATATAATAGATATACACAAAGAGAGCACAAGGCAAATACACCCGACCGCTGTCTGTAAACCTGCAAAAAAACATGACAGAACACAGCAACAAAATACATATGTATAAAAGACTTAGAATATTCATGGCTTTGCAGTATATTTCTATAAATATATATATATATCTATACCTACATATATTTATATATACATACATATACATGCATATGCAGTCACATATACCGTACATCTACTGTACATATCTGCATACGATACCTACATATACATCCCTGCATCTATTTGTGTGTGGTTGTGAGCATGCATAAGTGTATAGGGCTTCTCTAATAGAAGATTCAATAGTGACCGTGAAGCATCAGAGACCCGACCCCCAACACCCGAGGCAGACAAAGGGGGGACCAGAGCCCAAGACCCCAAGAGGGACCCCGAGCGCGGAGCCCCCAGGGCCACCCAAACAGGACGAACCACTCACCCACCCTCCAGATCTGACCATAGGAGAAAACCGGAAGAGCCCCACCAGCGAATATACACAATGACCCCCCCGGGGCCAACAGTGACATACTCACAGACCCCCGCCAAAACCCGTTGCACCAATGTAGCTCCAGGCCTAGGTACCAAGAACTGGGCACTGAGGACGCACACCCCCAGGTCCAGGCCCAATAGGACCAGAGAACCCGAACCCCACCAGGCAACCACCAGGCCGAGCCGACACGCGCCCAACCCCCGACACAGAGGGCCCCAAGCGTGCCGGCAGGCAAAAGCACACCCCACTAGGGGGCCGCGTGGTAGGGGCGTGACACCACGCATTCCCAGCTGTATTAAAATGGGAGCAGTCTAAGACCCAGCCTGACAAATAGCCATTCATACACAGACACAATCACACAGACCCACCCTCATCCTCACACTCACTCACTCAAAGACATACAATAACGACACATTCCATTAATATTCCAGAGATATACACTAGGGGTTGAACGAGTACATAATTTTTAACCTCGACATTAACATAAAAAAACTCGAACGACGCTCGAGTAGCCGATGACGTCACAGTGTCTTACGATGCAAAATAAATAAATAAATATAAATGCCTAAAAACGTCTTTACAAAAAGAAAAAAAAGACCAACAAAGCATTGGGAGCATTTATTATGCTCCTATCATTTATCATACTGCACATAAGTCACAGGAAAAACAAAACTATTAGTTATATTAATAATATTAAAAGTGAAAGTATAAGGCGATGAAAACCGAAACTTAAAAAACAAATGGGGCCACAGCCACACCGTACCACCGCCTGCAGCTGTGCAATTTAGGTTTACTTTTAGAGATTGTGTTTATAGATTTTTAATAGCTCTAGAGAGATGAATATTTGTTTCTTTTTCTTTGTGAAACGAGATGAAGCCGTTTCGACCGTGTTATATATGGGACCTGCATTGCAACACTGCCCTCTGCTGTCACAACAATCTACTACGGTGTTCATAGCAAAAGAACGTCAACAGGATGTTTCAATGAGTGGCGCAATTTATAAAATTATAAACTGTTTTACCTTTTTGACAAGACTGGACCAGCTTCATAGATCCGTGCGCACAAAGGAATCCATTTTGTAGCGTCTACTAAAAGCTAAAAGCTACCCCACGCTCTGTTTTTGTCACGTGATGACGTCACTACGGGTAGTCGAGGTGGACAAAAAAGCCTCGAAAGAAGTCAAAGCACTCGATCTGTCGAAAACTCGGTTATTCTGTTAATGCACTAATATACACTCTATACCTCCCAGGTCCAAGACATGTACCTGCCCCCTACATAAGGCAGCCCACGCCCAAACCCAGGAGGTAGGCTCATTCATTCTGGGGCGGAGAGGAGCGGATATCCAAGATCTGGCCCAACCTGCGCCCAGCCAACAGGACAGGACACCCGAGTCCAAACAGCCCCAGGGAGGAAGCAGCGCCAGCCCCGCCCACGGCAACCCCCCCATAATCCAGGACAACACCCGACGGCCTGCCCTTCTACCGGACCCGACCCCCGGAATGACAGCCAAGGAACCAGGGGGTAGCAAGAGATTCAGACCCCGACTCATACATCCCCCGTCCCCAGATGTGCTATTGATGTGTGTTGTTGTAAAGTGCAATTAAAAAAAGGAAAGAAGAGGGAGCAAAGGCTGGCATAATGCCAGTTTCCCCACCACCCCAACTCTAATCCAAACCCTTACTGTCTAAATGCATCATTGGAAGTGAGCACAGGCCCAGGGGACGATAGTAGTGTCATCCCGCCACCCATAGCCATAGTGCCCACCCCAAGTTCCTATATGTGAATGTCATGAGGATGTTATGAGTGAATGACTAAGGTGTATAATAAAATTGAGTCCCAGGTGGCTCTGGTCAACAGAGATGTAAAATTTTTGCAGCACACCCGAGCCCCAAAATCTCTACATGTAAGAAATTTAAAATTTGAAATGAAGAGGATGGAGGTGCGTGGTGAGGGATGGGAAGAAAAATAAATGCAGGACCAAATGCTCTCACAGAGAGTCAGCTCCCCCGCTGACCCAACAGGCCCCCCAGTTCCCCAAGGTCCACCCAAGGAGCGAGGTCAAGACACCTCTCCGACCGCCAGGCCCAATGAGCTCCAGACCAGAGAGAGACAGGGCCCAGAGGGCCGACAGTAGAAGGACCAAAAGCCCACACACCCCAGGGCCCCCAAGACCCCCACGAACCGCAGTAAACCCGCCATCCAAGAAGGCGCAAACCCCACATGGACGACCCGGCCAAGAGCGCCCGCCCAACCACAGACAGAGCCAGGAAGCATCGGGAGTGTCCCCCCACCATAAGAAAGGGGTCAGCCAGCCGGCCACGCATAGTCCTAGGCCATCACCAAGGACATCCAACCAGTCCCCACCCCAGAAGAAATACTACACCCACCTTTCATACTAACAACTCTCAGAGCACATAGCATAGGAGTCCAGGAGGCATCCTAACCAGATGCCCGAGCCACCTCAACTGGCTCCTCTCAATGTGGAGAAGCAACGGCTCTACTCTGAGTCCCTACCAGATGACTGAGCTTCTCACCCTATCTCTAAGGGAGAGCCCAGACACCTTGCGGAGAAAACTCATTTTGGCCACCTGTATCCGAGATCTGGTGCTTTCGGTCACAACCCAAAGCTCATAACCATAGATGAGGGTAGGAATGTAGATCGACCGATAAATTGAGAGCTTTGCCTTTTGACTAAGCTCTCTCTTCAACATGACAGACCGGTAAAGCGCCCACTTCACTGCTGACACTGCACCTATCCACCTATCAATCTCACGCTCCACTTTCCCCTCATTTGTGAACAAACCCCTGACATTCTTAAACTTCTCCACTTGGGGCAGGACCTCCGACCCAAAGGGAGCACTCTACTCTTTTTTGGCTCTAGACCATGGCCTCAGATTTGGAGGAGCTGATCCTCATCCCTGCCGCGTCACACTCAGTTGCAAACCGCTCCAGCGAAAGCTGTAGATCAGGGGTGCCCAACCTTTTTTGAACCAAGGGCTACTTTTGAAGTTGGCAGTTTGCCGAGGGCTACTCGTCCAGTCTCAGTATCAAAAAACATAATTTTTCATCTCCCTACTCCTCACTTCTTTAAAGTAAATAAAACAGAACGTAATGTGTTGCTAGTTTTATTTAATTAAAGTATTTTATCAAAGTAAAAGAACACAATATTTGAAAAGCACACCATATTTTTTAAAGAAACGAATAAACAACTGAACTGAACAATATAAAACTCCCTCATTAACACACTAACTATTTACAAAAAGTTACAAAGGTGCAGATTTACAAATCTCCAACAATTTCAAATCTCAATAAAACCTAAATATCAAAACTAGGCAGCTGCTCTGTGCAGCAGGATGGTGTGTCATCTGCAGGTGCTGAAGTCCCTCACTGGTCCAGAATGCTGGCTTCAAAGGGCCATTCAGAGTTCCACCTGGTTATAAGACAAGACACACACACACACACACACACACACACACACACACACACACACACACACACACACACACACACACACATTAGGTACAGAAAATGAAGGGCACACCCAAACTGCAAAATAAATAAATAAATAACACTAGCTAGCTAACTAGTCTGGTCTAAAATTTAATAAAAAAACAACATACAGACACATTGTGACAAGTCTATAGGAGACAATTTTTATGCAAGCTGTATAAAATAAATGTGTCTCTACCTTAGTGGGACTTCTGACACTGAGAGGAGGAGGCGCGGGGCAGTATGAGGTGGTTGTGAGGCGCAGGCAGGTCTCCAGATGATCATCAGTCATTGTGGATCTGGTTTTGGACTTGATGATTTTCATGTGTGAAAAAGCAGACTCACACAGGTAGGTAGATCCAAAAAGTGCTGTTAAGTTCAAAGCACATCTTCGGATGTTAGGATACTTTTCTTCTGACAGCAGACTCCAGAACTCTCCATTCACGCCAGGTGATGCTCTGGATTTGATCCCAATGTCATTTTGCAGAGTCAACACCTCATTTTCAACACCAGAGCTGTCCAGCTGAAACACGGACACCAATTTGGACACAATGTCATCCACATCAACATTTCCAAAAGGATAACACATGTAGCTGGTAACAGGCTCGATGGAGGAAAAGTCAGTAAATCGTCTCTCAAATTCTGCTGAGATGCTCTGAACCTGCTTAGAAAAGTGTGCACTGTCCAGTTGTGTGACCTCTTTCCCTTGGCGCTGTAGCTCTGCCTCCATGTGTGGGAAGTTTCGCAGGTCCCTGCGTTGCAGCCGACTTGTGAGCAGTTGCAGCCTGCTTTTGAAGGTGCTCACAGAACTGATCATGTGAATTATGTTTTTGTCCTTTCCCTGAAGCTCCAAATTCAGTTCATTGAGCAGGCTGGTGAGATCTGTGAGGAAGGCTAAATCCAAAAGCCACTGGGTGTCCTCGAGTTTTGAATGTCCACCATGACCTGACAGCTTCAGAAAATCCCTGATCTCAGGCAACAGCTCAATGAATCTGGCCAGAAATTTACCTCTGCTTAGCCACCTGACGTCCATGTGCAGCAGCAGGTCTGTGTGGTCTGCTCCTGCCTCCTCCAAGTGAGCCCGGAACAACCTCCTCTGCAGACTCCTGGCCCTTATAGAGCACACAGTTTTCATGGCAACATCCATCACTTCCTTCATGTTTAAAATCTTCCCACACAGGGCCTGTTGGTGTATGATGCAGTGATAGTTCAAAATGTCTGGGAAAGCATCATTCTGCTTGCAGAGTGCAACAAATCCACTGGTGTGACCGGTCATTGCTGGAGCACCATCAGTTGTTATAGAAATTAGTTTATAGAGGGGCAAGTTGCTTTTATTAACAAACTCCATAAACACATTAAAAATATCTTCTCCTCTTGTGTGTCCCTTCAAAGGCAAGATGGTGAGCAGCTCCTCTTTTGCACTCATGTCTGCAAAGGCCATTCTGATAAAAACACACAGCTGTGCTGTGTCCACCATGTCTGTTGACTCATCAAACTGAAGAGAGAAACACTCACATTGTTCCACATTCTTTTTTAGCTGCTCCTCCACATTCACAGCCATTCCCTCACATCGCTGTGTCACTGTTTGTCTGGACAACTGCATGTCTTTAATTGCAGCTACGATCTCACTTTTATTTTTAAAATCGTGAAAAAGTGCATCTGCAACCTCAATAAATGCTTCTTTCATAACTTCTCCATCACTGAACGACTTCTTATGTTGAGCCAGGATGCGGCTAACACGGTAGGAGGCGATTGTAGCTGCCTTACCTTTCGTGCTGGGCCGAGTGAAGATCGATTGCTGTGCTGCAAGCTTGTGTTTTAGCTCCCGCACTTTGTGAGTCCGTAAAGAACTTTTAGGAGGGAAATCTGCATCAAAACGTTTGTGCATCGTCTTGAAATGCCGCTCCAAGTTGCACTTTTTGGGCAAGGCAACGCTCGAATTACAGATGAGGCAAATAGACTTTGAATTAGAATAAACAAAAAAATAATCCTCCTCCCATTCTGTGTGAAAATAGTAAGTTTTCGTTTGCTTCTTCGCTAGTTTTCCTTCCATGTTTTCTGCGTACTGACATTCACTCCTCAGCGCTCTCACTGCTGTCTTAAAGTCTCGTCAGTCAGCACCCAAAACTCGCGAGACTGTGTCTGTGAGCATACAAGATGGGGAGGGCTGAGGAAAGCGTTGCTGCGCATTGGCATATAGTCATTCCTCCCTCCACCCCTTCTGCCGGAGTTAGAATGAAGCTGAGCAGCGGAAATGTCACCGCCACCACTTCTGCCGGAGTTAGAATGAAGCTTAGCAGCGGACATTTCACCTTGTTAACAGCTGAGAGCCGGCTCGTCAGCTGTTAGAGCAAGGTTGAGCTTCGCGGGCAACTGGGAACCAGCTGGCGGGCGACCGGTCGCCCGCGAGCGACTGGTTGGGCACACTTGCTGTAGATCATGACCTGATGAAGCCAATAGGACCACACCATCTGCAAAAAACAGAGAAGTGATCCAAAGGCCACCAAAATGGATCCTGTCAACACCTTGGCTGTGCCTAGAAATTCTGTCCATAAAAGTTATGAACAGAATCGGTGACAAAGGGCAACCTTGGCGGAGTCCAACTCTCACTGGGAACGAGCCAGACTTACTGCCGGTAATGTGGACCAAGCTCTGACACCAGTCGTACAGGGACCAAACAGCCCATATCAAAGAGTCAGGTATCCCATACTCCCGGAGTACCCATCACAAGGCTCCCTGAGGGACGCGGTCGAACGCCTTCTCCAAGTCTACAAAGCACATGTAGACTGGTTGGGCAAACTCCCACGTACCCTCCAGGACCCTGCTCAGGCTGTAGAGCTGCTCCAGTGTTCCACGACCAGGACGAAAATCACATTTCTCCTCCTGAATCCCAGGTTCGACTATCCGACGGACTCTCCTCTCCAGAACCCCTGACTAGATCTTACCAGGGAGGCTTAAGAGTGTGATCCCCTGTAGTTGGAACACACTCTACAGTCCCCCTTTTTAAATAAGGGGACCATCACCCTAGTCTGCCAATCCAGGGGAACTGCCCCCGATGTCAAAGTCAAAAGTCAAAGTCAACTTTATTGTCAGAACTGCAATATGTATAGGACATACACAGGATTGAAATTGCGTTTCTCTCAGTCCCTCGGTGCAACAGTAACCATCTAAACACTAAACACTAAAACATTTAATAAACATAAGCATAAAATAGTAAAAGTGTAACACTGTCCTGAGTTTTTTCATAGTAGTATAAAAGTATGAAAATTTACACCAACACTGAAACACCAAACACCCCTAAAACACCAAACACCCAATGAACATAAGCATAAAATGAAATAATAAAAGTGTAATACTGTCCTGAGTTTTTTCATAGTAGTATAAAAAGTATAAAAAGTATATCTATAAAATAAACTGAAGGTTCTAGCATTGACATTTGCAAAGAGTGGCACAGCAGCATATGAAGTTAATGTACACAGTATATGTATGAGGTAGTTGATGTTGGTATAGAGGCAAAGTGGCATATGCAGTAAGGCACATTTGGCATCCTTAGATAAGGCTAGTCAGAGAATGCTGTATATGTATCTGCAGTAGTGTAGATAAAAGTAGTGTAAATGTAAACAGTAGTAATAAATGTAAAGCAGTAGTAATAAATGTAAACAGTATTAATAAATGTAAACAGTGAATGTAAACAGTAGTATGACTATAGGCAGTAATGTAATACAAACATTAGTGCAAATATGAGAAGTAGTGCAAACTGAATGAACACATGACCGAGAGTTTAGTGAATAACCCGTTTGATGACACAGAGTCCAGTGTTAAAAACTTTGTGTTGAGTGGTAATGTGTGAGAAAGTTTTTTGTGTTAAGGCAGTTCAAATGGGAGGGGAGGCAGAGCAGGCAGAGTGTTTAGCATTCTGACTGCCTGATGAACAGAGCTGTCTCTCAGTCTGCTGGTACGAGCCTGGAGACTCCTCAGTCTCCTCCCTGATGGCAGCAGTCTAAAGCGGCTGTGTAGTGGGTGTGTGGGATCACCTGCCATGCGGTGGGCTTTCCGAGTGAGGCGTTTGCTGTGTAAGTCCTGCAGTGAGGGCAAGGAGGTGCCGACGATCTTCTCAGCTGCTTTCACGATGCGCTGGAGGCTCTTGCGGCAGGATGCAGTGCATGCACCAAACCACACAGTGATGCAGCTGGTCAGGACACTTTCTATGGCACCTCTGTAGAAGGTGCACATGATGGAGGTTGAAGCTCCAGCCCTTTTCAGCTTGCGGAGAAAGTAGAGGCGCTGGTGAGCCTTCTTCGCCAGTGCTGCAGTGTTCCTGCTCCAGGACAGGTCCTTTGAGACGTGCACTCCCAGGAACTTGGTGCTGTCCACTCTCTCCACTGCGGTGCTGTTGATGGTCAGAGGGGCATGTTGTGCATCCCTCTTCCTGAAGTCCACGACAATCTCCTTTGTCTTCTCCACGTTGAGAGTGAGATTGTTGTGTCCGCACCACAAGGCCAAGCGGCTCACCTCGTTCCTGTAGTCCGTCTCATCGTTGTTGCTGATGAGACCTACCACTGTTGTGTCGTCCGCAAACTTGATGAAGTGGTTGGAGCTGTACGATGGTGTGCAGTCGTGTGTTAGCAGGGTGAATAGAAGGGGGCTCAGCACACATCCTTGTGGGGCCCCTGTGTTCAATGTGATGGTGCTAGATGTGTTACTCCCGATCCGTACTGTCTGTGGTCTCCCGGTCAGGAAGTCTAGCAGCCAGTTACACATTGAGGTGTTCAGCCCCAGACTGTCCAGTTTATGGATGAGCTGTTGGGGGATGATGGTGTTGAATGCCGAGCTGAAGTCGATGAACAGCATTCTAACTAGTGGTTGAACGAGTACATAATTTTTAACCTCGACATTAACATAAAAAAACTCGAACGACGCTCGAGTAGCCGATGACGTCACAGTGTCTTATGATGCAAAATAAATAAATAAATATAAATGCATAAAAACCGTCTTTACAAAAAGAAAAAAAAGACCAACAAAACATTGGGAGCATTTATTATGCTCCTATCATTTATCATACTGCAGATAAGTCACAGGAAAAACAAAACTATTAGTTATTATTATTAATATTAAAAGTGAAAGTATACCGTGCGGCGCTGAAACCGAAACTGAAAAACAAATGGGGCAACACCGCACCACAGCCTGAAGTGCTGTGCAATTTAGGTTTACTTTTAGAGATTAATGTGTTTATAGGTTTTTTTAATAGGTCTAGAGAGATTAATATGTTGCTTTTGTTTGTGAAACGAGAGAGGAAGCTGCCGTGTTATATATGTGGCCTGCAATGCAACACCGCCACCTGCTGCCAGTCACAATCTACGGTGGTCAGAGAACAGAAAATCAACAGGAAATAGCGCATTTTATAAATTAAAAACTGTTTTACCTTTTTGACAAGACTGCCTGCTCCATTTACATCCGTGCGCACAAAGGAATCCATTTTGTGGCGTCTACTAAAAGCTAAAAGCTACCTCGCGCACTGTGAAATGTGACGTCATGACGTCACTACGGGTACTCGAGGTGGACAAAAAAGCCTCGATAGAAGTCAAAGCACTCGATCTGTCGAAAACTCAGGTATTCTGTTAATGCACTAATTCTAACATAAGAGTCCTTCGTGTCCAGATGTGTGAGAGCTGTGTGGAGGGCAGAGGAGATGGCATCGTCGGTTGAGCGATTAGGTCAGTATGCAAATTGGAAGGGATCCAGGGAGGCAGGGAGGACAGATGTGATGCTTTTCATGACTAGCCGTTCAAAGCACTTCATCAGGATGGGGGTGAGTGCTACTGGGCGATAGTCATTGAGGCATGCGGGCGTTGCCTTCTTTGGGACAGGGATGATGGTGGTGGCTTTGAAACAGGTGGGGACGATGGCCTGGCTCAGTGAGATGTTAAAGATGTCCGTGAAGACCGTTGCGAGTTCCCCTGCACAGTCCTTCAGCACACGACCAGGTATGTTGTCAGGACCAGAGGCCTTCCGGGCGTTAATCTTGATAAATGATCGCCTTACGCTGTCTGAGGACAGCGCCAGCACCTGGCCATCAGGAGAGGGGGGGAGTTTATGTGCAGGTGTGCTGTTACTTGCCTCAAACCGAGCAAAGAACTCATTCAGTTCATTCAGCGTAGAGGTTGAGCTGTCACAGGTCTGGGGGGGTGGTTTGTAGTTTGTGATGGTCTGTATTCCCTGCCACAGACTGCGTGTATCCTTGCTGTCCTTGAAACGGTGAGCTATTTTCCTGGAATACTGCTTCTTGGCCTTTCTGATGCCCCGATCCAGGTTCTTTCTGGCTGCCCTCAGGCCCACCTGATCTCCCGCTTTGAAGGCAGCATTCCTGGCTCTCAGGAGTCTGTAAACCTCAGCTGTCAGCCATGGCTTCTGATTAGCCCGAACAGTGATGGTCTTGAGGTTAGTTACATCATCAATGCACTTGGTGATGTATGAACATACAGTGTCTGAGTACTCCTGGAGACATAAGTTGTTGTTTGTGGTAGCAGCTTCTTTGAACATACCCCAATCTGTGGTGTCAAAACAGTCCTGGAGTGCCTCTGAAGACCCCTCTGGCCACACTCGTATCTGCTTGCGGACTGGTTTTGTGACTTTCACCAGTGGCCTGTATGCTGGCTTTAGCATAACACAGATATGGTCAGAAGCACCAATGTGGGGGAGGGGGAGGGCTCTGTAGGCATTTTTCATGGTGGTGTAAACTTGGTCCAGTGTATTGTTTCCTCTTGTTGCAAAGTTTCTGTTTCTGTATGTTTTTGGAAATACACTCTTTAAATCTGCTTTGTTGAAATCACCAGCCATGATGAGAAAAGCATCAGGGTGGGCTGTTTGCTGCTCACTGATGTTACAGTTCATTCAGTGCCTCACTTCTAACTTTGCTGTTGGAGCTTGGAGGAATATATACAGCAATAATCATAACAGCTGTAAATTCCCTCGGTAAATAAAACGGTCTGCATTTAATAGTCATAAACTCCACTAAAGGTGAGCAATGTTTGTGGACCACAGCAGCATCCAGGCACCATGCTTTGTTGATGTAAACACACAGCCCCCCTCCGCGTCTCTTACCTCCCTCGAGGGTTCGGTCCGCTCTGTAGCATGTTAGCTGCCCTAGCTGAACAGCATGGTCCGGAACGTTGTTGTTGAGCCACGTTTCCGTGAATACAAACACACAGCAGTCTCTCACAGTCTTTTGTGTCGTTCGTAGCAGGCGTATATAATCCAGTTTATTGTCCAAGGAGCGCACGTTAGCCAAAACCATGGATGGGATCGCCGGTTTGTGTGGGCTAGCTGCTAGCCTAGCTCCGATACCTCCGCGCTTACCCCGCTTCTGCTTCCTGTCGCGCCGCTTGTCGCGTTTCCAATGCGGGCGCGATGGAGGGAGGCTCGGTGCTGGCTCCCAGAGCAGGTCGCAGTCACTCCGCTTGTTGCGTTTCCAATGCGGGCGCGATGAAGCGAGGCTCGGTGCTAGCTTCCAGAGCAGGCCGCAGGCACGTAGCTTCTCCTGGAGCTCGCTGTTTACGCATGTCCACGCAATATTGCAGAGTTGTGTAAGCCAACACAAGACGCCGAGGAGGAAAACGTGTCAGGAGACAGAGGGAGAGGAGGAAAGTGAAGAATGTAGGACTGAGGGTTGCAACTCTAAATGTGGGGACAATGACAGGCAAAGGTAGAGAGCTGGCTGACATGATGCAGAGAAGAAAGGTAGATGTTTTATGTGTCCAAGAGACCAAGTGGAAGGGCAGCAAGGCTCGCAGTATTGGAGCAGGGTTCAAACTGTTTTACCATGGTGTGGATAGAAAGAGAAATGGAGTAGGGGTGGTCCTGAAGGAGGAGTTGGCAAAGAATGTAGTAGAGGTGAAGAGAGTGTCAGATAGGGTGATGTGTCTAAAGGTAGAAGTAGAAGGTCTGATGCTAAACATAGTAAGTGGTTATGCTCCACAGGTTGGATGTGATGAGGAGGAGAAAGATAAATTTTGGAAAGATTTGGATGAAGTGATAGAGAGTATTCCCAGGGAGGAAAGAGTGGTGATTGGAGCAGACCTGAATGGACATGTTGGTGAAGGAAACAGAGGGGATGAGGAAGTGATGGGTAGGTTTGGTGTCAAGGAAAGAAACCAGGAAGGACAGATGGTGGTGGATTTTGCCAAGAGAATGGAAATGGCTATAGTCAATACCTATTTCCAAAAGAGGGAGGAACATAGAGTGACCTATAAGAGTGGAGGAAGGAGTACGCAGATCGACTACATTCTGTGTAGAAGAGGAAACCTGAAGGAGATTGGAGACTGTAAGGTTGTGGCAGGGGAGAGTGTGGCCAGACAGCATCGGATGGTTGTGTGTAGAATGACTGTTGTTGCGAAGAAGAGAAAAAGAGTAAAATCAGAGAAGAAGACCAAATGGTGGAAGCTAAAGAAGGAAGAATGTTGTGAGAAATTCAGAGACGAGCTGTTAAAGGCTCTGGGTGGTAAGAAAGAGCTTCCAAGTGACTGGGCTACTACAGCAACAGTAATTAGAGAGACAGGTAGGAAGGTACTTGGTGTGTCATCTGGACAGAGAATGGATGATAAGGAAACCTGGTGGTGGAATAGTGAAGTGCAGGATGCCATTCAAAGAAAGAGATTAGCCAAGAAGAAATATGACAGTGAGAGGACTGAAGAGAGGAGACAGGAATATAAGGAGATGGGACATAGAGCAAAGAGGGAAGTAGCTAAGGCAAAGCAGAGGGCGTACAATGAGTTATATGGGAGACTGGACACTAAAGAGGGCGAGAAGGACTTGTACCGATTGGCAAGACAGAGGGATCAGGCTGGAAAGGATGTGCAGCAGGTTAGGCTTATTAAAGATGGGAATGGGAATGTTCTAACAAGTGAGGAGTGTGTGATGGGAAGATGGAAGGATTACTTTGAGGAGCTAATGAATGAAGAGAATGAAAGAGAAAGAAGAGTGGAGGTAATAGAAACTGTGGACCAGGAAGTGGGAAAGATTAGTGAGGGTGAAGTCCGGAAAGCTCTGAAAAGAATGAAGAAGGGGAAGGCAGTAGGACCTGATGACATACCAGTGGAGGTTTGGAAATGTCTCGGAGAGATGGCAGTGAGGTTTTTGACTCAAATATTTAATGGAATATTTGAGGGTGAGAAAATGCCTGAGGAATGGAGAAGAAGTGTGCTGGTTCCCATTTTTAAGAACAAGGGTGATGTACAGAGTTGTAGCAACTACAGGGGAATTAAGTTGATGAGCCACACAATGAAGATCTGGGAGAGAGTTGTGGAAGCAAGACTTAGACAAGATGTAACTATCTGTGAGCAGCAGTATGGTTTCATGCCAAGAAAGAGCACCACAGATGCCATCTTTGCTTTGAGGATGTTGATAGAGAAGTACAGAGAGGGTCAGAAAGAACTCCATTGTGTGTTTGTGGATTTAGAAAAAGCATATGACAGGGTACCAAGAGAAGAGGTGTGGTATTGCATGAGGAAATCTGGAGTGGCAGAAAAGTATGTTAGACTGGTACAGGACATGTATGAGGACAGCAGGACAGTGGTGAGATGTGCTGTGGGTGTGACAGATACCTTCAAGGTGGAGGTGGGATTGCATCAAGGATCGGCTCTGAGCCCCTTCTTGTTTGCTCTGGTGATGGACCGACTAACAGATGAGGTCAGGCAGGAATCCCCATGGACTATGATGTTTGCAGATGACATTGTGATCTGTGGTGAGAACAGGGAACAAGTGGAAGAGAACTTGGAGAGGTGGAGGTATGCTCTTGAAAGAAGAGGAATGAAAGTCAGTCGTAGTAAGACAGAGTACATGTGTGTGAATGAGAGGGAGGCCAGTGGAACAGTGAGGCTACAAGGAGCAGAGGTCACAAAGGTGCAGGACTTCAAGTACTTGGGGTCCACTGTACAGGAAAATGGGGAATGTGGTAAAGAGGTGAAAAAGAGAGTCCAGGCAGGATGGAGTGGATGGAGAAAAGTTTCAGGAGTGATTTGTGACAAAAAGGTGTCAGCAAAGGTCAAAGGAAAAGTTTACAAGACAGTGGTGAGACCAGCTATGTTGTATGGTCTGGAGACAGTGGCATTGACAAAAAGACAGGAGAAAGAACTGGAAGTGGCAGAAATGAAGATGCTGAGGTTCTCCTTAGGAGTGACAAGGATGGATAAGATCAGGAATGAGATCATCAGAGGTACAGCACATGTTAAACAACTGGGAGATAAAGTTAGGGAGGCCAGACTGAGATGGTTTGGACATGTCCAGAGGAGGGACAGTGGGTATATTGGTAGAAGGATGTTAGAAATGCAGCTGCCAGGAAAAAGACAAAGAGGGAGACCAAAGAGGAGATATATGGATGCAGTTAGAGAGGACATGGAGGTAGTTGGAGTGAGGACAGAGGATGCAGAGGACAGAGTGAGGTGGAGGAGGATGACTCGCTGTGGCGACCCCTGAAAAGGGAAAAGCCGAAAGAAGAAGAAGAAGTGTAAGCCAACACAACTCCACAACATCCAGAGCCTTAAGGAACTCTGGGCAAATCTCATGCACCCCTGGGGCCCTGCCACGAGAAGTCCCCCAGTAGAACAAGGAAGTCCCTAGGACAGAGGTGGGCAAACTTTTTTACTCATTGGCCACAGAGGGTTCTAAAATTTTACAGAAGGGCCAGACCAGGAGCAGATGGATGGAGTGTTTTGGTAATTCACTTCATTAGAGAAAAAATAACATGGGATATGCAGACAACATGCTTTAATTTCATTAGAAAATTAACAGAAGCATTACAACTAAATATATCTTCTAAGTCCCACAGAATTTCTTACTGAAATGACTCTTAAAACACTGAAAATTAAATTAACAAAATACAGCTTTTTTTAAATTACAGTTACCATTTTGAAGCATTTAAAGTTTTGATATCCTTCAGGACATTATCATCACTCTCGTCCTGAACATTTCAGAAATGGTTGGAGATGCAGATCATCAGAACAGTGACAACATGCACACCACTTATGTGCGCACCTTAACAGAAATGACATGTAACACGTAAATCCACTTTTTACAGCAGAGGATGTAACACGTAAATGCATTTTTAAGAGCCGAGAAAATTACTTTTGATTTCAGTGGGAACAGTGTTGTTGGTATCCCTTTTTAACCAGCCCATCAAAGTCTGGAGTCAGTTTTGTTGTGGCAATTCTCAGGATATATCTGAGGTGTTGGTCAGTCAACTTGGATCTGTGGCTGGCTTTGTTGACGTTCATGACGCTGAACGTCTGTTCACACACGTAGGTTGAGCCGAACAACGCCAGCATCTTCTGTGCCGTCCTCCGGAGGTTTGGAAACACCGCTTCATTAAGTGATGCATAAAAGTCATTCAGTGTAAGAGACTGGAACTTCTCTTTTAGGACAGCGTCAGCCTGAAGGTCGATCAGTTCTAGCTGCAGCACTTCTGGTGCTGTTTCGGGGTCTTGTGACAGGGGACAGGCCACCAACTGAAGTGACTTGTTGATTTTCTCAAAATCAACAAAGCTACAGCAGAATTCATTGTTGAGCGCATCCAGTGACTCGCTGTATTTCTTCACTTTTGCACCAGCCTCCTCTTTCAGTGTAGCCTGGTTAAAACCAGACCCTTGTCCTTCACTTCGCTTCGTACGAGGGTCTGGACTTTCTCCATCGAGAAACGATTCTTGCTGGAGGCGTTGGCCTCTGCTGAGGAACAAAACCATTGGATCTTAGAAAAATTTTGAACAGGGAAAAGCATTCTGCTCCCTCCCCTCAGAGCCATATATGGCTGCTCCCCCGTGGTCTGTTAAACTTGACATCTGCTCCGCCTCCTGCTGAATTTTCTCTCGCTGCCGGCTGCCGCTGCATATTCTGTGTTTATATGTTATTAAAACGTTTTTTTTAAAAAAAATAAAATAAAACCATGGAGCGCCTGGTGGCCGGGCTTTCACCCATGGAGCTCGGCCGGGCACAGCCCGAAGAGGAGACGTGGGTCCCCCTTCCCATAGGCTCACCACCTGTGGGAGGGGCCAAAGGGGTCGGGTGCATTGTGGAATGGGTGGTGGCCGAGGGCGGGGACCCTGGCGGTCTGATCCTCGGCTACAGAAGCTGGCCATTGGGACATGGAATGTCACCTCTCTGGTGGGGAAGGAGCCTGAGCTAGTGTGTGAGGTTGAGAGGTTCCGGCTAGAAATAGTCGGACTCACCTCAACGCATGGCTCTGGCTCTGGAACCAGTTTCCTTGAGAGGGGTTGGACACTCTTCCACTCTGGAGTTGCCCCTGGTGAGAGGCGCCGAGCAGGAGTGGGCATACTTGTTGCCCCCCATCTTGGTGCCTGTACGTTGGGGTTCACCCCGGTGAACGAGAGGGTAGCCTCCCTTCGCCTACGTGTGGGGGGACGGGCTCTGACTGTTGTTTGTGCCTATGCGCCGAACGGCAGCGCAGATTACCCACCCTTTTTGGAGTCCTTGGAGGGGGTATTGGAGGGTGCGCCTCCTGGGGACTCCCTTGTTCTGCTGGGGGACTTCAACGCTCACGTGGGCAATGACAGTGAGACCTGGAGGGGTGTGGTTGGGAGGAACGGCCCCCCTGATCTGAACCCGAGTGGTGTTCTGTTGTTGGACTTCTGTGCTCGTCATGGATTGTCCATAACGAACACCATGTTCAGGCATAAGGGTGTCCATATGTGCTCTTGGCACCAGGACACCCTAGGTCGTAGTTCAATGATCGACTTTGTTGTCGTCTCATCTGATCTGCGGCCGCATGTCCTGGACACTCGGGTGAAGAGAGGGGCGGAGCTGTCAACTGACCACTACCTGGTGGTGAGTTGGCTCCGATGGTGGGGGAGGATGCCGGTCAGACCTGGCAGACCCAAACGTATTGTGAGGGTCTGCTGGGAACGTCTGGCAGAGTCTCCCGTAAGACGGAGCTTTAACTCCCACCTTCCTGAAGTCCACGACAATCTCCTTTGTCTTCTCCACGTTGAGAGTGAGATTGTTGTGTCCGCACCACAAGGCCAAGCGGCTCACCTCGTTCCTGTAGTCCGTCTCATCGTTGTTGCTGATGAGACCTACCACTGTTGTGTCGTCCGCAAACTTGATGAAGTGGTTGGAGCTGTACGATGGTGTGCAGTCGTGTGTTAGCAGGGTGAATAGAAGGGGGCTCAGCACACATCCTTGTGGGGCCCCTGTGTTCAATGTGATGGTGCTAGATGTGTTACTCCCGATCCGTACTGTCTGTGGTCTCCCGGTCAGGAAGTCTAGCAGCCAGTTACACATTGAGGTGTTCAGCCCCAGACTGTCCAGTTTATGGATGAGCTGTTGGGGGATGATGGTGTTGAATGCCGAGCTGAAGTCGATGAACAGCATTCTAACATAAGAGTCCTTCGTGTCCAGATGTGTGAGAGCTGTGTGGAGGGCAGAGGAGATGGCATCGTCGGTTGAGCGATTAGGTCGGTATGCAAATTGGAAGGGATCCAGGGAGGCAGGGAGGACAGATGTGATGCTTTTCATGACTAGCCGTTCAAAGCACTTCATCAGGATGGGGGTGAGTGCTACTGGGCGATAGTCATTGAGGCATGCGGGCGTTGCCTTCTTTGGGACAGGGATGATGGTGGTGGCTTTGAAACAGGTGGGGACGATGGCCTGGCTCAGTGAGATGTTAAAGATGTCCGTGAAGACCGCTGCGAGTTCCCCTGCACAGTCCTTCAGCACACGACCAGGTATGTTGTCAGGACCAGAGGCCTTCCGGGCGTTAATCTTGATAAATGATCGCCTTACGCTGTCTGAGGACAGCGCCAGCACCTGGCCATCAGGAGAGGGGGGAGTTTATGTGCAGGTGTGCTGTTACTTGCCTCAAACCGAGCAAAGAACTCATTCAGTTCATTCAGCGTAGAGGTTGAGCTGTCACAGGTCCGGGGGGGTGGTTTGTAGTTTGTGATGGACTGTATTCCCTGCAACAGACTGCCAATAACCAATAAAAATCCTTGTAATTTACACAATAAAGACAGAGTAACAACATGAGAGCGTAGGCTGCATTAAGAACATATCAAAAAAGTAAAAACCTGGAAATGTCTTCATAGATCCTTACAGAAATGTTAGATCTCTGCCTCTTGAGAAAAATAAAGTATTGTTTAAAGTCATTGATAAACCTTGTGAATGATGGTAATAAATTCCTCCACTTACTACAATGATATTTCCGCAGAAGAATAACAATGTTGATCATGTCAGATAGAGATGATTGAAGGTTGTCCTTATAAAACAATGTGATAATTCAAACAGTGGGACATTACTGATTTTTACTGATAACCAGCTGTGTATCTGCGCCCAGAAATTTGCTGATATGGGACATGTAAAAAACAGATGCTGCGTTGTTTCACATGCTGAGTTACAGAAAGAACACATGTCTACCTCCAATTTTAATCTTATCCTTAGAAATTCTGCCACCGGGTAAATGTTAGTAATTATTTTGAAATGTGTTTCTTTGATTTTTGGAGAGACAGGCCACTTCACAAATTTGGAGAAAGCCTTTTCCATGTAAGGCTGATCCCCATTAAAAGCTTTTAAATGCCTTCCTGAATTATAATCATGAAAAAGAATAAATTTAAATTAAGCATTAATAATCTTATTATCAAACTTTCTTTCTAATACATTATAATTTTCTATTTTTAGATTAGGTAGTGTTGGTTTGACTACTGAAAATAGCAGTGTTGTATATTAAAGCCAGTGGAATGGCCTTACAGACTTGCCGGTATTCTTTTTGTGTAGCTTGCTTATAACTTCTCTATCCCTCTCACAGTCTCCAATTGAGAAAGCTTATCGGATGATGAGCGAAACGTCTTGTTGCTACAAATAAAGTCCAGTTGTTCTGTATTGAACGCCTTTTTTGATTCTTTTTGTGTACAATTTAAATTATATTTCTTTAAGAAGAACATAAAATCTAGCAAATTACCATCTGAGTCTAGCAGATCAGATACAAACACTCAAACCAATTTCTTTTAAATATTGACTTTCTGTTAACAGTGTATCACTCTGTTGTTCCAAAAGGTTGACATATGGGGGGAAAAGTTATGGGCAAGCATCATCTTCCAGAAAAAAATAACTTGTTTGTGGAAACTAGCTAATTTTATGGGAATTTTACTAATTTCAAAGTCACATTTTAATACAAATTCAATTCCTCCCAGCTGTTTAATAGAGATCTGGGTATATGAAACCACATGGAATTAGATTGAGTTAAACAAGTTTTAAGCCAGTTTATCTTGAAGGTTCCTACCAGTGATTCAAAATCCAGGGCTTTAACGTCACCTTTATTATAATCACCAACAAGTTGAGATCTTTTAATATAATGGGTTTTATTTTTCCACATTTAAATATTATAGAGTTGGCTTTCTTCATGTTTTGAGGAGAAATATATACACCGTATGAATGGCATGGGTAAATTAATTTAGAAAGACCTTCAGCTTTGGAGAAAATAATTCTACTACATATGGGTTAGGGTTAGCCTGGTTAACCAACGACTAAGAGCTCTTTTCATGTTTAAGATACAATCTGAAATGTTAGAGTCTTCTCTTTGGATCAAGTTCTTAGATATAATTATTCCTAAATATTTTACTTCTGATTTTACTCTTACTGAAGCTATAATGGAGTTAGCACATGGGTGAATATGTAATATTTCACATTTATCAATACTTAGACAAAGTCCTGAAGCCTGGGAAAATAAAGAGATGGTAAATGGAGCTTATTTATATACATGTAGCGCTTTCCAGCCCCCTGTGAGGAGCCCCAAAGCGCTTTACAATACCAACCATCCACCCATTCATACACCGGTAGCGGCAGACTGCCATGCAAGGCGCCATCCAGTCCTACCGGGAGCAACTTGGGGTTAGTGTCTTGCCCAGGGACACAATGACACATGGTGTGGGGAACCAAGATTCGAACCTCCAACCTTCCGATCGGGGGACGACTGCCATACGCCACGGCCGTATGAAGTATGAAGAGCTTTGGCTGTCATAGATTTATCCTTCAAAAACAGGGCTGTATCATCTGCAAATTGGCTGATTTTGAACTCCTTATAAAATATAGTTATGCCTTGCAAATTGGGGTCGTTTGGGATCATTAGGGCCAGTAAATGAGTGGTCAATATGAATAATTTTGGAGAGATTGGGCATCCCTGTCGAATACCTCGCTTCACTTCAAACCTGTTGGTCATTCCAGGATTAAAGGAGCTGTATGTAACTTTTCTAACAATATATTTTTAACATTTCTTCACTCTGTCACTACCTCCTGACATTTAGACAAGTAATCTCTGAAAAAAACTATTGTCCCCTTGCTTCTCAAAGCATTTCTAAAAAGCCACAGTGACCCGCCGTTAACCAGCCAATAAAAACAGAGCTTGAATTTGAATCAGCCAATAAAAACAGAGCTTGAATTTGAATTTCAGCAGCACAAGGGGTAGCCTGGTTAAAACCAGACCCTGTCCTTCACTTCGCTTCAGACAAGGGTCTGGACTTTCTCCATTGAAAATCAATTCTTGCTGGAGGCGTGGCCTCTGCTGATGGCTGCTCCCCCGTGGTCTTCTGAACTTGACTTCAGCTCCACCTGCTGAATTTTCTCTCGCTCCGTTGTATATTCTGTGTTTATATGATAATTAAACGTCCTAATAAAATAAAATAAAACCATGGAGCGCTGGTCCAACACACCAGAAGACCAGGAAATCTGATGGGACTCGGGCAGCAACTTAAAACCTGACTTTAATTCTCTCGTGACAACCTCAGCCATTTCCTTGTTCATTTCACTCACGGAGGGAGAGGAGGAGAAGGAGGAGGGAGCGATTACTTGACTTTTGGGGAAAAAAAACAAAAGAAAACTCCAGATAAGGGATTAAGAAGGGGAAATTAATAAATTTGTGTCACATATCAAACAGTCCTGCATCGCTTTGCATCGCTTTGAATGAGAACATGCGGCTGCGCGCTGGGACAGGTGGGGGCATTTCCTTATCAGCGGAGGGAGAGAAGGAGGAGGAGGAGGGAGCGAACACTTGACTTTTGGCCAAAAAAACAAAAGAAAACTCCAGATAAGGGATTAAGAAGGGGAGATTAATACATTTGTGTCATTTATACAACAGTCCTGCATCGCGTTGCATCGCTTTGAATGAGAACATGCGGCTGCTCGCTGGCTGCGCTGGGACAGGTGGGGGCGTGGGTTAGGGGCCAAAAACTCCGCCCCTTCTGTTCTCTGATTGGTCCGGTCAAAAATCTACCGGAGAAATCCTTGTCTATGGGATAAGTCCCAGACTGTGCAGTGAAGGGAAATGAGAATTGAGTGGAGCTGTGCAGGAAGGCGAGGGCCAGGCTACACAAGGGGTAACAGAGCCATATATGGCTCTGAGGGGGAGGGACCAGAAACGTGTCTCTGTTCAAAATTTTCCTAAGTTCCAGCGTGTTCCAGAAATTACATACTGAACCTTTAAGGGAGACAGAACTACAAATATTTGTGTAAAACATTTCAATTACATTGCAGAAGTTTTTCCCAAAACCCAAGTGATGTAAGGTTTTAAGCAATAAAGGATGTTCCACTGTATCAAAAGCTTTATAGAAATCTAGAAATAGAATCAAGTTTTCAGTCTTAATTAGCTCATGATAATCAAGCATGTCAAGAATTAGTCTAATATTGTTATGTATATTTCTACCTTTTACCAAAGCTGACTGACACACATCCACTAAAAGAGATAAACATTCATTTAACCGATTTGCATAAACATGAGCCAATAATTTATAATCATTGCACAGAAGAGTTATAGGTCTCCAATTATCCAGCAGTAATTTGTCTTTGTTGGGTTTTGGGATTAAAGTGATGAGACCATGTTTCATTGTGGGGGAAAGATTTGTTGAAGAGAGACATTCTTGGAAGGCCTTGTAGAGCATTACCCTAATATAATTCCAGAAATATGAGTAAAATTCTATAGTTAGCCCATCAATATCTGGCGACTTACCGTTAGGCATTTGTTTCAATGCGTTATCCAACTCATCAATCCTAAATTCACCCTCGGTGAGGTCTTTCCAATTCCTTTCTAATTGTCCAATATAACCTTTAATTTTTTCAAAAAAGGCAGAGCCATTTTCTTCTGAATAGTGTGACTTATACACATTACTATAGAATTGAAATATTTCCTCATTTACTTGGTCCTGATCTTCAGTCATAACACCATTGATAGTTAGTTTTGAAATGTTCTTTTTAGTTTGTCTCTGTATTTCTAATTTATTTATTTATTTTATTAAATTTGTTCATTAAAAAAAATCACAATACAAAAAAATCCCATAAACGATAACATACAAAATATAAAAAATGAAAGGTAGCAGAAAGAAGAAAAAAATCGTATTATATCTGCCCCTTTTTTCAAACATTCAGTTCAAACAATAATAGTCTTCCAGTAACAGAACAAAATGAATAACTTTCTAATTTTCTATACAATACACATTACGCTACTTCATATATATTTTTTAACAAATAAGTTTTGATCATTTTCTTATACGTACACATTGACTTGGCATTTTTAACTTCATTCTCCAAACTATTCCACAATCCAATTCCCTGGATTGAGGTAGACCGTCCCTTCAAACTAATTCTGAATTTTGGTTTTACAAATATCTCTGTCCCCTTAAGATTATAACAACTTTGTCTTTTAACAAAATGCATTTTGATATTTAAAGGTAATGTGTTGTGCTACAGATCCTGAAAATATCTTGTAATCCATATTTAATAAAGTAATAGGCCTTAAATTGTCCAACAGTCTTTTCTCTTTGCCTGTTTTTGGGATTAGTGTGATCACTCCCTGTTTCATGGTTGGCATCAGTTCTTTTCTCTCAATACATTCTTTAAGCGCTTCAAACAAAAGCACTCTTACATCCTCCCAAAAGTACTTATAAAAATTAACAGTAAGGCCATCTGACCCGGGAGATTTATTTAAGGCCATTCTCTTAACCGCTTGATCAAGTTCATCAATTTTAAGTTCAGCATCACAAAGTTCTTTGTAAATTTTATTGATTTGTGGGATAAAATATTTAATAGAACTAAATAAAGACTTGCAGTCCTTGTCTGAGAAATGGGATGTGTATAAATTGGAATAGAACTTTTATACTTCATTCTTAATAGTTTGGGAATCTTCACACTCTTTACCATTTATTACAAGACTTGAGATGTGATTTTTCTGCTGTCGACTTTTTTCCAAATTAAAAAAATATGAAGAATTTTTTACACCTGCTTCAATCTACTTTGCCCGGGATCTAATGTAAGCCCCTTGTGCTCTGTTAAGATACAGCTGATCCAATTTAGATTGTAACTCCAAAAGTTTACTTTTATCTTGAGATGTTGAGTCAGTTTTGCTACAACAGACGTGTAATTCTTTAATTAAATTACTCTCATACTCATTTTTTTGTTTAGTCAAAATTTTACTAAATTTAATGCTCATTTCTCTAATTTTAAATTTAATAAATTCCCATTTATTAATGTGGCCCATAATCAAGTCATCCTCTTTTGTTTAATTTATTGTTGTTGTTTTTTTTAACTTTGATGCAATACTCTTCATTTTCTAACAATTTAGCATTAAATTTCCAAAACCCTTTCTTGTATGTTTGTCTTCTACAAGGCTCTAATGTTAATTGAACTGCCTTAACACAAAAAACTTTCTCACACATTACCACACAACACAAAGATTTTAACACTGGATTCTGTGTCATCAAACGGGTTATTCACTAAACTCTCGGTCATGTGCTCATTCAGTTTGCACTACTTCTCATATTTGCACTAATGTTTGTATTACATTACTGCCTATAGTCATACTACTGTTTACATTTATTACTACTGTTTACATTTATTACTACTGTTTACATTTACACTACTTTTATATCTACACTACTGCTGATACATATACAGTATTCTCTGACTAGCCTTATTTAAGGATGCCCAATGTGCCTTATGTGCCTTACTGCATATGCCACTTTGCCTCTATACCAACATCAACTACCTCATACATATACTGTGTACATTAACTCATATGCTGCTTTGCCACTCTTTGCAAATGTCAATGCTAGAACCTTCAGTTTATTTTATAGATATACTTTTTATACTACTATGCAAAAACTCAGGACAGTATTACACTTTTATTATTTCATTTTATGCTTATGTTCATTAAATGTTTAGTGTTTTAGTGTTGGTGTAAATTTTCATACTTTTATACTACTATGCAAAAACTCAGGACAGTGTTACACTTTTACTATTTTATGCTTATGTTTATTAAATGTTTTAGTGTTTTAGTGTTTAAATGGTTACTGTTGCACCGAGGGACTGAGAGAAACGCAATTTCAATCCTGTGTATGTCCTGTACATATTGCAGTTCTGACAATAAAGTTGACTTTGACTAATTCTATGAAGCAATGATCTGATAACGGGGCTTTAGATATTAGTGTCTTAGTAGTGTGACTGAGAATATCATTACTCAACAAGCATTAGTCTAACCTGGATTTGCATGTTCCATTTGGTTTATACCACGAGAAACTTTTAAAGACTGTGTAAAGTGAAGTTAAATGTGTGTTTTGAGTTTGTCACACGGCATAAATATGTGTTATTAATCACCCATATAAATCTGACTGATTAAAAACATTGTTTTCCTTATAAAATTAAGTTTCAAAAATAATGAAAAATCATAATTGTGCCCTGGTCTGAAACGCTGGGGGCGTGTCAGCGCGTGGGCGTGGTTTCAGCGCAGTACTGCCCCCGTGTCCTGCCCCCTGAAGATGTTCGCGAATGCTGGCAGCCTAATGCTGCGTTCCAGTTGCCTCGGAGGTCGAAATTATGAACCCGGAATGACGTCATCTCCGAGTTAAATGCGTTCCAGTTAGCTTGTCGGCACGATGACGAAAACAAGATGGACGCCCGCTACAAAGCTGTTGTTGTTCTTGCTTTGTTGGATTATAAAAAGGTTTCCAGACCAGCAGCGAAGTTGAAAAGCAATTCTGAGGCTCTTGAAATGTTAACCAGGTATGTTGTTTTAACCAGTAGTTTTTATTTATTTATAAATAAGCTTATTTTTGTTAATTATGGTCTTGAGGCTCTTACATCTACTTTATAGTTTTAATTCGATCTCTTTTAGGATTATAGCAGCAGTACAGAAGTTATCATTAGATAAATAAAGTCAGAAAGTGCTGAACATTGTTTTTCTTTTCTTTTTACTACCTCAATCCATTAGCAGACGTTTTTACGGTTTATTGTTAAAATTGTTATTAAACTTCAATCAATCAAAACTTTATTTCAGACTCATATGGTCCATAGTAACAAAACAATTTAATTTCTTTGTATTTTAGGATGCTGCTGATACACACAAACCTACGGACACATGGAATAATCATGAAGACTATGGGAGGTGATGCTGAACATGGATGACAACAAGTTTGTGCGTCATTTCAGAGTCAACAAGACCCAGTTCACATCTGTAATGATGCAGCTGCAGGAGGAAGGAGCACTGTCAAGGTGCAGCACCAGTCCCTGTAGAAAAGAAGGTCCTGATGTTCCTGTGGTACATGGCCAACCAGAACAGCTTCAGGGAGATGTCTGACAAATTTGATGTCTCGCAGTCCTCAGCACACAGGATCATCATGGAAGTACTGAAGGCCATTTTGCACAATGGGACACACCTTCATCCCCTGGCCTAACGAATTGATGTTGTGGTGATGATTGTCATCATGGCAGCCTGCCTTCTGCATAACCTCTGCATTGGGGCTTCACCAGTGTGTCAGGATCACCCAAACAGCTGTCCAAGGCAGGATGAAAATGACTAAATTACTCTTTACTGTGATGTGTGGATGCTGTACTTGTATTAGCTTGTCATAACTTGTCAAAAAATGTTCTAGTGTTGTTATAGTGCTGTTTTGATTAAATGTGTTTATCTGACATGCCACTCTCTCGCTGTCATTTATATCTGTGTGGATAAACCACGCCAAAAACATAAGCTGGTATAGGTAAACACATTTTACAGCTTCAAAAACCAGCTGCAAAACTTAGTTTCCCACAACAATAACACCTGCTTAAAAGTCAGTGCTTAAATAAAGCATTTCTATGTAGTAATTTTAAAACTCTGCCCGATGAGAACATGAGAGCACTAGTTTCTCTGCAAGTACATCGGTTTCCAAAAATATTGATGAAAAACTATGCAGTGCATCATGACAAATTGTCGTGTTTGAATACCAGAGGTGTTCCTCTTTTACACTGAATTTACTTTCATTCTAAATAGTTTCTTTTCATTACCTGCTTTCCTTTATTCTACTGAAAAACCACACTTATTGTGAAGTAAGACAAGAATTTGTGCATTTGTTATTTCAAATTGTTTTTAATAACGTATGACAACAAGGCACAGGTACAATTTGAGGTCTGAGGTCTCAGTAAAATGAGCTACCAGCTAAAACTAAATCAAAATAACTAACTTCACAAAAATCTTACTTAGTAATGTTGGACACAAAGACACTGTTCCAGTAGCAGCTGGCAAAATGCACCGAATAGAAAATGACAGTTTTGTGCAAATTAAACAATGAAATGTTCCTGAACATTCATTTGTGCAACAAATAAAAATCAGTAATCTCTTGTTTCACATTTTATCTATCAGACGGGTCATCAGTCTGCTCTCCTCTGTGCTCTGCAAATTGGACTCCTCTGAAATGCAGAAATCAGAAGTAATTTTAATACACATACAAGTTCATTGTTTACAGTAAGTACTACATGTAATGGTGTTCCTATTGCTGTCTTACCTGCTGTAGAGTCGTTGAGTTGCAGTAACTGGACTTGTACAGTTCAATTTTCATCAATAAAATATGTCAAGGAGTCACCATTCCTCTGGAACAATTAGGGACCAGGGAAACGGGTGTGTCTGCTCGGGTCCAGGAACATGTTCATCTTCATGTTGACATAAACTGCAAAGAAATATACACATGGTTAACAACAAATCCCAGATGGCAGTAACTCACAAAACTAACCCACAATAATAAGTATAAATAAGGTCGATTTTCACTCTCACACACACACACACCCCCAACACAGACACACACCCAGCTGTGGATTGACAGGATGGTTTGGGTTTCAAGTTTTGCATTTTTTTTAAACAAAATAATTGATAATAATAATAATTGATAATAATAATAATTGATAATAATAATTGATTCTGTTAAACTGGATTCCCACCCTGACAAGCCAAGATAAATCTTGATAGACTTTTTAAAAACAGTTTATGGTGCAAAACATTAGTTTACTAGCTAAAAACACATGTAAAGGTGAACAAAGAACAACGAGGTTGCAGGTCTCCGACACAGCTACATCATCAACACGACAACAATCACGTTCTTTAGAAAACACAAACCGCTTAGAAACACCCTCTAATTATTAGGCGACTTATTGTATAATAATCACTGTAAAGTACGACATGTGTTACTGAGTTAATGATAAAAAATGAACGCTGAACAGCTAAAACGAGTACTGTGCTAAACAACAACAAAGCCGCCTCACACCCGTTTTGCGAGCCGTTGTCGAAGCACAGCGGCTGTTTAAACATATCATTATCGTTACTGTAAAGAACTACAGTGCCTGAATGCGTTAATGTGAAGTTACGGTTGAGTAAACCACAAAGAACTGCGAAAAAGAGTAAAAAGTAACTCTTTCACTCACTGTTGATGCGAGGAGCAGCCATTTTGAAATGATGATCTCGGCGAACTCAGGGAGTTATTATTCTGAAAAGGATAAGAAAGACTGCACTTATTGTAGCTGCAGCTTTGTACACTTCGTCTATCTTTCGGACGACTGTACGTACATGTTCTCGCTGTACCTCGGTGCAATGATAATAAACTCACAAATGATTCTGCTGCAGCTCTTGTTTTATGTCCCGTTCGTTCTCGTCTTCGGTCAGTTGTTGTGTTTTACGTCACTTTTCTGTTTGGATAGTCGTGAATTTTGAGTTTGAGGTGATGTGAAGTTCTGATCTGATTGTTTAAAGTTGATTAATTTGTATTTCGAGTTCATCACATTATGGTAGTTTGAATCTCTGACATCCATCCATCCATCATCTTTCACTCGGTCCGAAGTTGGGTCGCGGGGGGCAGCAGCTAGAGCAAGGAGGTCCAGACATCTCTTTCCAAAGCCACCTCTTCCAGCTCTTCTGGGAGGATTCCAAGGCGTTCCCAGTCCAACCAAGAGACATAGTCTCTCCAGTGTGTCCTGGGTCTTCCATGGGGTCTCCTACCAGTCAGACATGCCTGAAGCACCTCCCTAAGGAGGCGCCCTGGGAGCATCCTTACCAGATGCTCGAACCACCTCAACTGACTCCTCTTGATTTTCCTCCCAGGCTCTGCTTGACGTGGCTGCTTTCTGCCTCTCCTCCCCCATTTTTCCTTCTTCCTGCTCCCTCTCTGTGTGTCTGAAGCGCATGGTACACATCTCCCAAACGTAAATTAAGATTATGGAGCTGGTATCCTGGATGTTCAACGCTATCAACAATATTTTTTCAACAAAAAAAACAAGGTCCTGGGGAACCGACGTGTCCAGCTGAGACGCACGATGTGGGATACGTCATGGACCCCTGGGGAGTGTGGCAGCTGATGTGTCTCTCAGTTCTGTCTCAGGAGGACACTGAAGACATTTACATATTTGGATGTATGATAGCAGGGAATCTGCTTTTTGGCATCGGCTGGGCTCTGTTTTATCGGCTATTGAAGAAGACATCGGCATTAGTTTCGGCCATGACAAAGCTTCCGAATCAGTGTGAAGGTTTGATCCGTGCCGTGACCTTGCAAAATCAGTTGATTTACGAGCTAAACCATAAGGTGGATGCAGTTTATGAGAATCGCAGGCCACCTGCGGCTTCTGGTGGGTTTGACCTTGAAGGAGACTCATAGCATGGATCAGTGGAATGGATTCCCACAATTAGGCCATTTTGGAAACAGAACGTCCAGATGGACAATATGTGAAAGATCTTTTTTGTAATACCACTATCTACCCTCATGGTTCTCCCCCTTTTCCTATCTAAGATTATTATTCTGAAAAGGATAAGAAAGACTGCACTTATTGTAGCTGCAGCTTTGTACACTTCGTCTATCTTTCGGACGACTGTACGTACATGTTCTCGCTGTACCTCGGTGCAATGATAATAAAGCTTATTCTGATTCTTTGATGTGGAGGAGCAGCTGTTCTATTTCAAGTCCCTCCTTGATAACTGAACTCCTCACCTTGTCTCTAAAGGAGAATCCAGCTACCCTGCAGAGAAAACTAATTTCAACCACCTGTATACACAATCTCATTCTTTTGGTCACTATCCAGAACTTGTGTCCATAGATGAGGGTAGGAACGTAGACTGACTGGTAAACAGAGAGCTTTGCCTTACAGCTCAGCTCCCTCTTCACCACAACGGACTGTTACAGAGTCTGCAATACTGCAGACATTGCACCAATCCGTCAATCTCATGATCCATTCTTCTCTCACTCGTGAACAAAACTCCAAGATAGTTGAACTCCTCCACTTGAGGCATAACCATACCCTTGACCTGAAAAGAGCAATCCAACCTTTTTTGACTGAGGATCATGGCCTCAGAATTGGAGGTGCTGATTCTCATTCCAGCCGCTTCACACTCGGCTGCAAACCGCTCCAGAGAGAGCTGATGATCTTGGCACAATGAAGCCAACAGGACCATTTCATCTGCAAGAACCAGAGAAGGATTACTGAGGCCACCGAACTGGACACCCTCCGCCCCCTGGCTGCACCGAGAAATTCTGCCCATAAATGTTATGAACAGAATTGGTGACAACGTTCAGTCCTGGCAAAGTCCAATTCCCACCCTGAAATGCAAACTAAACTCTCACACATCTTGTATAGGGACTGAACAACCTGTAACAAATGGGCCCCAAATCCTATACTCACAGAGCACCCACGCCCCCACCCCCAGTGTACCCCAAGGAACATGGTCAAATGCCTTCTCCAAGTCCACAAAACACATGTAGACTGGATGGGCAAACTCCCATGACCCTTCGAGGACCCTAGTGAGGGTAAAGAGCTGGTCCAGTGTTCCACGGCCAGGACAGAACCCACATTGTTCCTCCTGGATCTGAGATTTGACCAACGATCGGACTCACTTCTCCAGTACCCCCAAATTCAAATGTAGACCTTACCAGGGAGGTTTAGAAAAGTGATGCCCCTTGGAACACACCCTCTGGTTCCCCTTTTAGAAGAGGGGAATCACCACCCCAGTCTGCAAATCCAGTGGCACTACTCCCGATGTCCACGCAAAGTCGCAAAGGCGTGTCAATCAAGACAGCCCCACAACATCCAGAGCCTTAAGGAAATAAGGGCAAATCTCATCCACCTCCGGAGCCCTGTCGCTGCTGAGCTTTTTAACTATTTCAACTACCTCAGCCATGGTTATGGACAGACCAACACGAAGTCCCCTAACTCAGCTTCCTCCATGGAAGATAGGCCAGTGGGATTAAAAAGGTCCAAAAAGTATTGCTTCCACCTCCCAACAACATCGCTGGTTGAGGTCATCAACACTCACACTTTCGCTGAACTCAGTGTTGGTAAAGAGTTGCATTCCCTTCCTCAGCCGTCTGATGGTTTGCCAGAATCTCCTCGGAGCTGATTGAGAGTCTCTATTCAAGGCTTCATTGAACTTTTCCCAACATCTGAGCTTTTGCCTCAGCAACAGCCAAGGCTGCAAACCGATTGGCCCTCTGGTACTCCTCAGCTGCCTCCAGAGTCCCATTAGCCAATAAGGCCCTATAGGACTCCTTCAGCTTGACAGCCTCCCTAATCTGGGTTGTCTACCACAGAGTTCAGGGACAGCTACCACAAGAAGTACCAACAACCACAGACACTGGTGATTCTGTGCTGCTTGTCTTATTGGACCTTACATCCGCATGTGATACCATTAACCATTAGATCCTCGTTGCTAGGTTGGAGCAGTGGGTGGGCATCACAGGGTCTGCTTTCAATTGGTTCAGATCCTACCTCGCTGACAGATCCTTTTGTATTTCCATCAAAGATTTTAGTTCTGCAGTAGCAGCACTTAAATGGGGGTTCCGCAAGGGTCCATTCTGGGTCCTCTCCTATTCTCTTTATATCTGCTGCCACTTGGTGCTACGTTCCGGAAACACAACATACCTTTTCACTTCTACGCTGTTGACTGTCAAATTTACTTCCCCCTAAGACACAACGGTACATGCTCTATTCAACATCTGCTCGACTGCCTTGCTGACATCAGGGACGGGATGGCTTTAAATTTCTTAAGTTTCAATGAAAAGAAGTCTGAAGCCATGTTGTTCCCTCCCAACAACACAATCACAAACCACTGCATTGACCTTTCTGCTCTAGCCCTGTCAGAAAAACAAAAAGTCACAAATCTGGGAGTGATAATGTATCCTTCCATGAAACTCGTCATATACCGTATTTTCCGGTGTATAGGTCGCACCTTTTATGGTTTTTTCAAGGCCTGCGACCTATACACCAGTGCGACCTATTTATGGATTTTTTTTCATATTTTTAGACCAATTTTTGGCTGAGTTATGGCCCTTTTTCCCTGTTGCATAAAATGGTGCAGTACCAGTTTCGGCCACCAGGGGGCAGTGCAAGTGCAGTACCAGTTTCGGCCGCTATGATCGCTAAAGAGGCCTGTACCAGTATTCTGCTTTATTTACAGATTTATTTGGGTGTAGCTGTAACTGTCAAAGTGCATTTCAATCAGCTGCACCTCCAGATGCTGCATATTTCAGCTCACAGTCAGCTCCACCTCCAGATAATAATAATAATAATAATAATGAATTCCATTTATAATGCACTTTTCATTAATAAAAATCTCAAAGTGCTACAAAGTGTAACAAAGCAAAGATCAAAATGAAACAAGTGATAAAATCAAATAAAATCAATAATAATATCGACTAAGATCAAAGATAAAATCATGTGGATGCAGATTAGGCTTGCTTAAAAAATAAATAAAATAAAACAAGTGATAAAATCTAGTAAAATATAATAAAATTGCTGCAGCTATCCTGCACTGGTTTCCACAGCAGCTGCAACTCTGAGCAGATCACCTTCAGCTGCAACTGATTTGTCATTTATTAACAAAAATTAAAGTGAGACACAGTCTTACAAAAAAGGCAGCCAACAAACATTTTTTTAGGAGTCTGTAGTTTAATTTTAATGATGTTGGTGGTATTTACATTTTGAAATAAGCTGATTTGTAATAATTTATTGACAAAAATTAAAGTGAGACACAGTCTTACAAAAATGGCAGCTAACAAATGTAGGTGCGACCTAGGTGCGACCTATACACCGGTGCGACCTATACACCGGTGCGACCTATTTACGGATTTTTCCAGTTTATTGATAAATATTAGACACTGCGACCTATACACAGGTGCGACCTATACACCAGAAAATACGGTACCTGTAAACATGATCGTTAAATCCTGTTTTTCCAGCTGAGGCAACGGTCTAAGCTGAAGCCCATATTATCCAAAAATAACCTGGAGACAGTAATACACACATTTATTACATCTAGGCTTGATTACTGCAATTCACTCCTGTTTGGTATCAGTCAGACCACCAATGCACAACTACAACTGGTCCAGAATGCAGCAGCCTGATTTTTAACCAGTACAGGCATAAGAAAGCACATTACACCAGTCTTGGCCTCTCTGCACTGGCTACCGGTTCATCTTTGAATCTCATGTATGTCTACATATCGCTGAACGGTCTTGTCCCGCCTATCTCTCTGATTTGCTACAGCCGTATGTCCCACCACGTTCTTTGAGGTCAGTGGACCAGTTACTTCTCACAGTTCCAGGAACTCGTCTTAAATGCAGAGGTGACAGGGCCTTCTCTGTAGCAGGCCCAAGACTGCAACGAGTAACCTCTGTTCATCAGACAGGCCCCCTCCCTCTCAGTTTTCAAATCCCGTTTAAAACACCCACTACTTTTCTGTTGCTTCCAACACCAGATGATCTTTGTTTGGTCGTTATATTTATTATCTGTGATGATTTTATGTCTATATTCTATATCCCCTTGTACAAGATGACGCCTGTGTACATGGCCTGCCGTTTGTCTCTGCGTATGATTTGTATGTTGTTGGTTGTGCTGCGTTTTTCCACTAATGTCAACTCTTTATGGTGTATGATCGCCAAACATTGCTGGAAATTGGACTTTCTGTGAGGAATCTGTCTACTTGGGATTTCACCAGACACGGAACTTTGCCCCGACTGCTGTCGGGGATCCCAGCTCACCTGTGCCGTGTTTGGACTCCACTGCGTTGGCAAAAACGCACGCGTTGCCGCGGCAAGCGTGGCTGTCAGCTGGTGAGACTAAAAGCTGCGCTGAGACGCTTTTCACCAGCTTCTTCTGAAAAGTTTGGATTGGTGCCTCGCCTCTCTTTTCCGCTGCGTGTGCTGGACCCCCCGATGCCTGGCTGGTACCTGTTGGCGGCGGCAATGATGGAACGATTCAGCTACACACTGAGGAATAGTGACTGTTTTTAAAAGTTGTTTTGACTGTAAACAGCTGCCTCCATCTTCATTCAGCAGCTTTGCGCACAGCCTGTTTGAACTTGGCTCCTCCCACATTACGCTGTGTGTGGCTGTTTATCGTCCCCCCAAATACAATAAGGATTTTGTAAATGAGTTCTCAGACTTTTTGGCTGAACATATGCCAAAATATGACAGAATTCTCATTTTAGGGGATTTCAATATCTCTGTATGTTGTCCTGATTTACCCATGTCTCAGTCCTTTTTAAACATCATTGACTCTTAACCTTGTGCAGTCTGTGACTTGTCCTACACATGAGCGTGGACACACTCTGGACCTGGTTTTATCTTGTGGTTTACCTGTTTTTAATGTAGTGATTAGTGACCCTGTGTTTTCAGACCACATGCCTGTTTTATTTGAGACTTACTTGTCCTGCACTAAAGCTAAATCTCACACTGCAGCTCGACTCTGTCGTGTTCTGAACTCTTCCACACTGCTGGTCACTTTTCATCTGATTTTAATCAGAACTGTGTCGTCCCAGAGACCAACAACACTGAGGCCCTCAGCTCATGGTTTCACTCCACCTGCACAATGGTTCTAGACTCTGTGTGTCCGTTAAAAATCAAACATCCTAAAATAAAGTGTGAACCATGGTTGGACAACAACACTAGGGCGGCCAGGAGAGAGTGTCGCAGAGCCGAACGCATATGGAAATTGAACAAATTACAGGTGTTGTTTCAAATATTAAAGGACTACTGGCGTCACTATCAAACAACTGTGAAAGATGCCAAAAGAAAATACCTGTCAAATGTGATTGTATCGAACAGTCACAGTCCTCATGTTCTGTTTAAATTTATTGGTTCTGTTCTCAATGTACCACAAACTAACTGTATTGAATCGTCACCTGCTGCATGTGAAAACTTTCTAAACTTCTTTGTTGAGAAAGTCAATTCCACCAGGGCCCAGATCTCACCCTCTGCTCATGACCCCTCAGTCTCTGTGTCCTGCTCTGCTGTTTTTGACACCTTTGAACCTGTGACTCTGTCGTCTCTGCAGGAGGTGGTCCGTCACTTGAAGTCAACAGGTTCACCAAGTGATGCTGTTCCTCCTCGTTTACTCAGAGGTTTTCATCACTGTAGCTCCTTCAGTCCTTGCTCTTCTGAACAGCAGTCTGCCCTCTGGTGTGGTCCCTGAACATTTTAAACATGCAGCTGTCCAGCCTCTCATTAAGAAACCCACTCTTGACCCCTCTGTTCTTGCTAACTATAGGCCGATCTCCAAACTGCCGTTTCTTTCAAAAATGCTTGAGAAGGTTGTGTACAACCAGCTATCAGCATATTTGGAAGAACAGAACATTCTCGAGGTTTTACAGTCTGGTTTTAAATCTCTACACAGTACAGAATCTGCTCTTTTAAAGGTGTTTAATGACATATTTTTAGCAACGGACTCTGGTGACAGTGTTGTCCTCCTGCTTTTAGATTTATCATCTGCTTTTGACACCGTGCACTATCAGTCAAAGGCCTGTCAGATGGGCGACCGGGAGGCCGTCCATCATGCAGCGTCACGTCAGGCGGGCGACCGGGAGGCTGTCCAGCATCGGCAGGAACCAAGACTACAATGGCAGGTTCAAAGTCGTCAACCATAAAGGCATCCTCTGACCTAGGGACGTCATCCAAAGAAGAGACGTTGGCTGGCGTAGGGACGTCATCAGGTGAAGAGACGTTGGCTGGTGTAGGGACATCATCAGGTGAAGAGACGTCGGCTGGCGTAGGGACGTCATCAGGTGAAGAGACGTAGGCTGACGTAGGGACGTCATCAGGTGAAGAGACGTCGGCTGGCGTAGGGACGTCATCACGTGAAGAGACATTGCTGGCGTAGGGACGTCATCAGGTGAAGAGATGTCGGCTGGCATAGGGACGTCATCAGGTGAAGAGACATTGGCTGGCGTAGGGACGTCATCAGGTGAAGAGATGTCGGCTGGCGTAGGGACATCATCAGGTGAAGAGATGTTGGCTGGCGTAGGGACGTCATCAGGTGAAGAGACGCTGACCGTGACATAAGATATCATGGTCCATGTTGACCCCCCTCCCTTTAGCCTGACCTCACACTTACTCCCTTCTGTCATGTTTTTGCCCCTTCTGTCCACAGCCCTGTTTAGTTTCACCATACATCCCAGTAATGCCTGTCACCCTTCCTCTGCTCCTGTCTCTCTGCACCATGCCTTCCCTGCTTATCTAGTTCATCTGTACACCACTCATAAATGTCATGTTTTTCCCATCCTGCATTCATGTTCTTTGTCCTTCTGCCCCTCATGCCATTGTTTGTTTTTTCCTACTGTGTTTTGCTTTTCACCCGTCTGCCATTGCTCACAACCACTCCTGTCAGTCAACAGTTACCCCCACCCCCTCAGCCTCGGCTCAGTTATCAGTCTTTCATTCCTTACACCTGTTCTGCTCTGCATTTAAACTCCTGCCATCCACCACCAATCTGTCCGGTCATTGTTTTGTTCTGCCTCTGCTTAGACAACACGGCCCTGTTCCTGTGTCTACTTGATCTGTACCCATCCTGTTTGCCTGATCTTAGTTAGTAAGTTTTTGCTGCCACGCCAGCTTTATGTTTTGTGTTGTTTAAAAATAAATCATTTTTAGTTTAAAAAGAACTCCTGCTTCAATCGTCCTGCCTGCATTTGGGTTCCAACCCTATGGATCGTGACAATCTTACTTTGTCGTTTGAAGCAATGGTGGGTGTCAGTGGTGCAGCACTGGACTGGTTCCTACTTAGTGGAGTGTACTTTCTGTGTCCGCCTTGGACGTGTCCTCCTCTGCTCCTCTCTTGTGTGGGGTTCCTCAGGGCTCAGTCTTAGGTCCTCTCCTCTTCATGCTGTACCTGCTCCCTCTTGGCTCTATTCTTAGAAAATATGGGATCTCCTTTCATTGTTATGCAGATGATACGCAGATTTATGTCCCGCTACAGAAAAAGGACTCAAACTCTCTGGCCCCTCTGTTTTCATGTCTGGAGGACATCAAAGCCTGGATGGCTGTGAACTTTTTAAAGTTTAATGAAGGAAAGACTGAGATGATGGTTTTTGGAAGCTCCATTGAGACTCCTAATGCAGATGTTGGTTCCTTGGCCCAATATATCAGACCTATTGTTACAAACCTGGGGTTCAAAGTTGATGCTGGACTAAAATGAGAAAACCACATCAGAGCAGCTGGTAAAACTGAAAGTTATGCACCATAACTCATGTTCCCTGAAGGAAGGGAACGAGGTGCAACATACTTGCTATGGGAATTGCGCCCCCCCGCGATTACCTGAAGGAATACATTCACGCCTTTACGGCAGGGGCGTCAGCGTCGCGCCAGAGGCCCCGCCCTCTGGGTATTTAAGCGGCTGACGCCCATCCATCTTTCTCCAAGATTGCACTTCACCGAGCTTTCAGCATTGAAAGGGCCAGATATGTTGCACCTCGTTCCCTTCCTTCAGGGAACATGAGTTATGGTGCATAACTTTCAGTTCCCTTTCAGTCTGGTCTCTCGGTGTAACATACTTGCTATGGGAACGTAATTCATTCACACCCTTGAAATGCTCAGCAAAGTGCATGGAAGAACATCTGACCTAAAAGGACAGGCATCTCCTATCTGCTTTCTACAGGGAATCTAGAGAGCACATGCTAAGAGGAAAAAATGCAGAATGTAAAGAACATCAACATGATGTTTCCACTGGGCATATATATGTACAACACCAGCTAGAGACAGCCTAAGCATGCTCCACTAGAGTGAGTATTCATCATCTCCTTTTTCCTCTGGAGCATCCTGAGAAACAGGAGGAGCAATGGACCCACTACGTCACAAGAAATTGGGTGACAAATGTGGAGGTAGAAAACCCAGGCCAAGCACAGGGTAACCACCCAGGTCCTTACTAGAAATCCTTTCTTTCTTCCTTTTTTTATTTTTATTTTATATAAGGCACGACTAACAAGTGGAGCCCATCCTAATGTTGGAGATCAGTTAGGGAGAGGGGAAACCCTTCCAATAGATATCTCATAGGCAAAACATAAACACCAAGGGGTACCCTTGTGAATGTTGTTACTGTTTGTTTTGGGACAAAGCAACCAAAGCCTTAGGCTCTCAGCCAGTTCCCTTCAGAGGCCAGGCTGAAAGTTGCCATAACCGTGGACGTGGGTGTAGAAGCTGTCCACGTGCCTGAGTCAGCAGGTCCCTGTGAGAAGGCAATTGCCATAGTATCCCTGATAACATTGAGATCAACTCCGGGAACCACGTTTTCTGTGGCCATCTGGGGGCTATGAGAATCAGGGAGAGGGCTCCCTGGCGTACCCGTTCCAATGTCGTTCCAATCAGAGGGACAGGTGGAAAGGCATAGTAGAGCACCCTTGCTGGCCAATCATGTGCCAGAGCATCCATACCCAATCGAGCGTCTGCTTCCCTCAAGGCGAAGTAGAGGTCACAGTGTGAGCTAGCCCTGCAAGTGAACAGGTCCACAGAGGCTCTCCCAAATCGTGACCAGACCTGTTCCACAATCCGTGGGTTCAGGCTCCATTCTGATGCCAAAAGAGGTCCTCTTGAGAGGGCGTCTGCTCCATAATTTAATTCCCCAGGGACATGAGTCGCCCTAAGTGACAAGATTCTTGGAGCACACCATGTGAGCATCTTCTGCGCCAGTCCGAGGAGGGCCTGGGACCTTGTCCCTCCCTCTCTGTTGATGAAGGACACTGTGGTCCTGTTATCTGATTTCACCAGGATATGTTGTCCAGCAATTAGAACTTTATTGAAGAAGTATTTTAATGATAGGAATACGGCCAGCAACTCCAGGAAGTTGATATGTAATCTCGCTTCCTGTTCATTCCAAAGGTCGCGGGCGTTCTGATTTCTACAGATCGCCCCCCCCCATCCTGTTTTTGAGGCGTCCGTCGTGATGACCACACGAGATGACACCCTTCCCAGTGAGACCCCTTCCGTGAAAACGGACAAATCTCTCCAGGGTTCCAGGGCCTTCAGGCACTCTGAATCTATCCTAACCTTTCCTGCTTGATTAGGCAGGGCGGGTTGTATCCTTCGGTTTAGCCATACTTGTATGGGCCGCATTTTCAGCAATGCGTGTGGCACACAGGGAATGGCTGCCGCCAAGAGGCCTAAAAGGCATTGGCAGGTTTTCACAAGGACCCGTTGGTCCAGTTTAAATCTTTCCAGGCAACGGCGAATGGAGGAAACTCTTTCCTTCGAGAGCCATGCCCTGTACTGGACAGTATCAATCTGTACTCCCAGAAACACGGTAACCCGTGATGGAGTTAAATCGCTTTTTTGTAGGTTTATGACAAAACCGAGAGACTCCAGGTGAGATATCACCATATAGGAGTGTGACTGGGCCTGCTTTCTGCTTTCAGCCAGAATCAGCAGGTCATCTAAGTAATTCATGACCCTGAGTCCTTGATTCCTAAGAGGGGTCAGGGCTGCGTCCAGACATTTAGTAAATGTACACGGAGCAGTCTTTAAACCGAAGGGTAAAGCTTTGAATTCATAAGTGTTTCCCTCGAACGCAAAGCGGAGGAACTTCCTAGTGTTTCCTCCACACGCCTATATGGAAAAAGGCATCTTTTAAATCCACTGTACACGCGTAGTCTCCTGGCCTCACAGACTGGAGAACTTGCCGCAGTGTAAGCATCTTGAACTTATATGTTTTAATCCTTTTGTTGAGAGTCCTGAGATCCAGAATCGGTCTCAGGGAATTGATCCTTTTTGGGCACCAGGAAGTACTTGCTGTAGTGGCCAGAGTGTAGTTTGCGTCCTGAGACCAAACTAATCACTCCCTTTTGCAGCATCGTCGAAACTTCCTCCCTCAGCACGTGTGCATGTGTAGGGTTGATGTTAGATTGCATCACCCCTGTGAAGTGGGGCGGTCTTTTTGAGAACTACAACTTGAGCCTGTGACATATCGTTGTCATGACCCAATCATTTTGTAGACACGCCTTCCAGGCCTGCGCATGCACGCTAAGCCTGGACGGCATGTTGAATTGATGCTCGTCGTGTTTTAGCGCTGGAGGGGTGGCCTTTGACCCCTCTCGCGCTCTTTTGAGCAGGCTGGTCGGCCCGACAGAAGATATCACGAGATCTGACCGTCTCTGGCAGAGCTCGTGTATCTTGCTTCGGTTCATAGTTTGACCACATGGTTTGTTTATAAAAATGGGACTCGAGTCAAGAACCAGGGCAGTCTCTACTTTGGTACTTTTATTTTTGTACATGTCTGAAACAGTGTTTGTTTTGTTTACACATGCAATAGGCAAGTCATATTTGGTGCACGCACACATGTCCCCAGCTCCTCGTAGTATTTTACAAGCAGGGACTGGGCTCAAAAAGTTAGGTTCCCGTACAACGTGGACGGGTAAACCTGTAAAATTATCAGTTCGTCCTGCTTCATCAGGTCCGAATCTGCTTTCCACACGGGGTCACCGAAGAGGCCCTTGGCCGGTACTGGAAATTTTCGCTGTCACCAGCAGTCTCTTCCGTGGGAGGCCACGCATGTCTTCCTTTGGGGGTGCAAAGCTTTTCCTCTGCAACCCCTCTCGGAGGGCCTCCGCCTGTTTGCGCCTTTGTTCCAACCTGGCCTGGACGCATTCCAAGGCTCCCCCAAAGAGTCCCGTCGACTCAATCGGGGGCTGGAGGAAAGTGGACCTCTGGTTTTCCGGGAGGTCCGACAATGTTAGCCAAAGATGGCGTTGGGGGACAACTATTTCCACCATTGCTTTGCCTTAGGAAATGGCTATTGTCCCCATCATGCGGAGCACTAGGTCAGAGGCACGGCGGGCCTCTCCATGGCCTCCGTTATGGCTTGCTTGTCTTTTGTTACCTGGATATCTTGCAGTTTTTCTGCCAGGTAGGCCTGCACCATGGTCGATGCATTCATTGCGCGAGCCACGAGGCCCTGAGCCTTGTAGCACTTCTCGAGTTGTTTCTCCGAAGTGCGGCAGGCCCTGCTGGGTAGCGCTGGTTTCGTCCCTGTGGCTGCGGGGGCTAGGTGAGCCGCCAGAGTCTCCTCTATCAGGGGTGCACTGCAAGGCCCACTGTCTCCATTCCCGCGACATCAAGGAGTCGGGATAGTGGCAGCATGATGGGAGCTCCGGGTTCCGCCCAGGAGCGTTTGAGCTCCATGAGGAAGTCCGGAAAAATGGGCATTTTCTGCAACGTTGTCGGCTGCTTCGCGTAGAAGTAGCTTCCCGTTAGCCTCGTAGCCTGTTGGCGAGGCGTGGGGTCTGGCCACGTGACCTGCAGGGCATCTGTTGCCCTATGGCACAGGTCGAACAGAGCAGGTACCGACAAGTCCGGTTCTGGAAGGATTTGCGCCAGGTTCCAGGAGGAATCCACGGTGTCTCCATTGTGACCATATTCGGCATCTTGGTCGGACACTTCGGGCGTCGAGTCCTCGACAGCAACTGAGGAGTCCGACACGTTGTCCTCTCCGACTCGACCGCTGCATTCCAGGTCCACATTTTCGAGCTCTGGTTTGGGAGCGAGCAGTTTAGTGCGACGTGCGACCTTCAGCGCCGCGTTCCTAGCCATGGATATGGCCAACGCGTCAGCGCGGCATTTCCTCACTACCGCCGACATTCGATGGCAGTGGGAGCAGGAGTCGGGGAATTCCAGCGCTTTCCTCGCGTGCAGAATCCCTAGGCAGACAGGACAGGCCTCGTGGGTGTCCGTCGCCGAGAGGGAGTAGCCGCATCCGCTGGGGCATGGGCGCGAGCGAGGACTCGTCGTCCTGGTTTTCTTCCTCTTTGTCCTCCGTTTTCCCTTCTCGGGAGCCATGTCCGGAGACGAGAAGATTAGAAGTTGGTCCTAGTTTCCTTTTGTTCGAAGCCGTCTTCTCCGTCGTCTTGCTTTTGCTGGTTAGCCTGCTAATGATTAGCAGGAGGTTGTGATGCAGTTAGCGCCGTCGAGCGAAGCAGCTGCGGAAAGAGAAGAAAACTTCGAGGTAAGTAGAAAAACGCTGGACTAGCTTTCGCCAGCCCAGCAATACGCAGGAAAATTTCTCTGTACGCTCAGTGTAGGGAGCAAGCTCACCTCAGTCAAGCGATGCGACAACAGAGAAGTCCCACAAAGTTCAGGTGTTTAAGCGAGGTGAAGGGCAAAAAAGAGAAAGATGGATGGGCGTCAGCCGCTTAAATACCCAGAGGGCAGGGGCCTCTGGCGCGACGCTGACGCCCCTGCCATAAAGGCGTGAATGTATTCCTTCAGGTAATCGCGCGGGGGCGCAATTCCCATAGCAAGTATGTTGCACCGAGAGACCAGACTGAAAGGGAACTAGTTTTTTCCATCTGAGGCAGCTGGCTAAGGTGAAGCCGATTCTTTCTCTGCAGCATTTTGAAACAGTAGTTCACGCCTTTGTCACCACTCGGCTGGACTACTGTAACACACTATACAGGAATCAGTGATTCATGTATCTCTCAGCTTCAGAGGGTACAGAACGGCGAACGCTGCTGCATGACTTTTAACTGGCACACAAAAGTTTGACCACATTTCTCCTGTTTTAGCCTCCCTGCACTGGCTGCCCTTAAATTCAAGAATTAATTTTTAAATTCTCTTATTTGCTTATTATTTGCCCTATCTGTCCGAGTTGCTGCATCCATACACACCCTCTCGATCCCTCAGGTCATGTGATCAGCTGCTCCTGAGTGTGCCAAAGACAAAACGCAAGCTCAGAGGAGACCGTGCTTTTGCTGTGGCGGCTCCTAAACTGTGGAACAACCCTCCCTTGAACATCAGACAGGCCTCTTCCCTGTCTGTTTTAAAATCTCTTCTTAAAACCCATCTCTTCTCCCTGGCCTATGACACCATCTGAGATGTTGACTTTTAATCATTTTAATTGCTTGTATTATCTAATTGTATGATTGCTCAACTTTTATTATGTGACTTTTAATCATTTTAATCATTTTTCTTACCTGACTGTGATTGTTTTGTTGTGTGTACAGCACTTTGGTCCTGTGGGTGTTTAAAGTGCTCTATAAATAAAGCTGGTATGGTATGGTGTGGTATGGTATACATGTATTCTGTTTTTTTTTCTTGTTTTTACTTCATTTTGTATGTTGCCTGTTGTTTGTTTGTACAGCACTTTGGTTGGCCTTGTCGCTGTTTTAAGTGCTCTATAAATAAAATGGTATGGTATGGTAACCTTGCGGCCACAGCTCAAGGCAACCACCTCAGCAATTGAGGCGTGGAACATGGCCCAGTCAGACTCAATGTCCCTCGCCTCATCTGGGATGTGTTAAAGCTCTCCCAGAGGTGTGAGATGAAGATCTTTCTGAGGGTTCTTCTGCCAGATATTCCCAGCAAACCCTCACTACACATTTGGGTCTACTGGGTCTTTCTGGCGTATTCCCTCGCCATCTGCTCCAACTCACTACCAGGTGGGGATCAGTTGACAGCTCAGCTCCTCTCGTCACCCGAGTGTCCAAAACAAACAGCTGCAAATCAGATGACACAACTACAAAGTCAATCATTGATCTACAACCTAGGGCGCCCTGGTGCCAAGTGCACTTATGGACGCACTTATGTTTGAACCTGGTGTTTGTGATGGACAAACTATGACTAGCACAGAAGTCCAACAACAGAACATTCCTCGAGTTCGGATCAGAGAGACCGTTCTTCCCAATCATGCCCCTCCAGTTCACACTGCCGTTACCTACATGGGCATTAAAGTCAACCAACAGATTAAGGAGTTCCCAGCTGGTGCACCTTCCAGCACCCCCACCAAGGTCTACAAGAAGCCTGGATACTCTGAACTGCCATTTGGCACGTGGGCACAAACTACAGTCAGAGTCCATCCCCACCCACCCGAAGGCGCAGGGAGCCACCCTCTCATCTCAGCTGATGATGCAAAATCGGACAGAGGTGAATTTAACCTGAAATTGTATGGAAAAAATCTAGAGATAGTTGATGTTTTTCACTTCTTAGGTGTTTATTTTGATTCTCACTTGACCTGGAATCTTCATATAGATTGGGTCATTGATAAATGTAAGAAGGTTTTAAATATTATGAGGTGTTTGGTGGGAGTTAACTGGGGTGCAGATTTTAAAAATCATTAAAACATATTTATACGTCTTTGATTAAGTCCAGATTAGATTATGGGTGTATAGTGTATGGATCTGCAGCTAAATCGTCTCTAAAACGATTAGATATCATTCAGGTTAGAGCGCTGAGATTATGTATTGGAGCTGTCAAAACTTCGCCAGTGTGTGCAATATTAGTTGAATCGGGGGAGATTCCGTTGTGTCTTCGAAGGAAACAGCTATTGGTTAATTATTGGATTCATCTGAAAGGACATCTACATTCTTGACAGTCATCCTACACGCTCTGTGCTTCAGGACACTTGGGAAAGGCAAAGGAAACTAACACTAAGCTTTGGATGGGTAGGGGCAGACTCTGCAAGAGCATGTGGTGTGTCTGAAGTTAAGTTTAGTCCAACTGTCATCTGGTCAAATGTTCCTTTTTGGCTAATGAAAGAGCCACGAGTGGACATGGGATTATTAAAAATTAGGAAACGAAACGGCCTTTGTCACCGATTCTGTTCATAACTTTTATGGACAGAATTTCTAGGCGTAGCCAAGGTGTCGAGAGGATCCGTTTTGGTGGCCTTAGAATCGCTTCTCTGTTTTTTGCAGATGATGTGGTCCTATTGGCTTCATCAGATCGTGATCTACAGCTTTCGCTGGAGCGGTTTGCAGCTGAATGTGATGCGGCCGGGATGAGGATCAGTTCCTCCAAATCCGAGGCCATGGTCTTGAGCCGGAAAAGGGTAGCATGCCCTCTCCGGGTCGGGGAGGAGGTCCTGCCCCAAGTGGAGGAGTTTAAGTATCTCGGGGTCTTGTTCACGAATGAGGGAAAACTGGAGCGTGAGATCGATAGGCGGATAGGTGCAGCGTCCGCAGTGAAGCGGGTGCTGTACCGGTCTGTCGTGGTGAAGAGAGAGCTGAGTCAAAAGGCAAAGCTCTCAATTTACCGATCGATCTACGTTCCCACCCTCATCTATGGTCATGAGCTTTGGGTTATGACCGAAAGAACGAGATCTCGGATACAAGCGGCTGAAATGAGTTTTCTCCGCAGGGTGTCTGGACTCTCCCTTAGAGATAGGGTGAGAAGCTCAGTCATCCGGGAGGGACTCGGAGTAGAGCCGCTGCTTCTCCACATCGAGAGGAGCCAGTTGAGGTGGCTCGGGCATCTGGTTAGGATGCCTCCTGGACGCCTCCCTGGTGAGGTGTTCCGGGCATGTCCCACCGGGAGGAGACCCAGAGGAAGACCCAGGACACGCTGGAGGGACTATGTTTCTCGGCTGGCCTGGGAACGCCTTGGGATTCCCCCAGAGGAGCTGCTCCAAGTGGCTGGGGAGAGGGAAGTCTGGGCCTCCCTACTTAGGCTGCTACCCCCGCGACCCGACCCCGGATAAGCGGAAGAAAATGGATGGATGGATGGATGGAGGAAACGAAACGAGGACACAGAACTGTGCAGTCTGTTCAAATTTTATGTGGATAGAACATATTCGGAGTATGTACAGGTCTTTACAGATGGATCTAAAGACCCAGAATCAGGCAGAACTAGTTGTGCAGTTGTTGTCCCTAAATTTAAAATTGAAATAGGTAAGCGCACTTCAGACTTTTTAAATGTGTTTTCGGTTGAACTATACGCCGTTTATCTGGCCTTAGAATGGACTAAATTGTCTTCATTAACCAAGGTGATCATTTGCAGTGATTCTGCTTCTGCCTTGTCAGCCATGTCATCAGGTACGTCAAAAGCGAGACAGGATTTATTAACAAGGACTAAGATTTCCCATTCACAGCTGGTTAAGGAAGGAAGGAGTGTTGTATTTATGTGGGTACCTGCTCATAGGGGGATTCGGGGTAATGAACTGGCTGACAGAATTGCTAAACATTCCATTACTAGAGACAGTGTTGATATGCATATCCAATTATGCATGACAGAAGGAAAAAGTATTGTTTGGTCACATATTAATCAGTTATGGCAACAACGGTGGGACCATGAACCAAAGGGGAGACATCTATATGCAGTTCAGAATTCAGTCAATAGTAACAGATATCATGGAGGGAATAGGAGGGAGGAATCAATAATAACAAGATTAAGAATAGGTCATACAAATCTGAACAGTACTTTGTTTATTATAGGGAAACACAATAGTGGAAGTTGTGATTTTTGCCAGCAAACAGAGTCAGTGCAGCACGTCATTTTGGAATGTTCTGCATATTCAGCGGAAAGGCAGACTCTACTGGACCATATGAAACATGAAGTCACGAGCCCGATCAGTTTGAAGAGCGTTTTGGAATGGGGATCTAGTAAAGGTGGACGTAAATACTTTATGTATTTCTTGACGTCAACAGGTCTAAGTAGAAGACTGTAAGTAGTTTAGGGATGGGACCATTAGATGGCGGTAATACACCGGAAGGTTGTAAGCTGCCGTAAAACCTCACGAAGAAGAAGAAGAAGAATGATGCAAAATCCAAGATGGCTGCTGGTTGTAGATGTGGTTTTGTTGGGCTGCACATTCCAGCCAGTTTTACATCTAGTTTTAATGTTATTTTGGTTTATCTGTCATTATATCTCCTGGATATTTTTTCTACATTTGGCTCTGTTATGGTGGGTGTGCTTCAACACCTTTGGACATTGCAGCTGTTTCACCAGGAAGACCAAACAATCACCAGGAGACACAAAGGCCAAAAACAAAGAAGGGGCGTGGTGGGTGTTTGTTTGCTGTGTTTTTGGTTACTGCTCACCCCGTTCAGGCAAAGTCAGAGCCAAATGACCACAGCAAAAACTTCTCTACAAACAGACAATCAACTTCATTTTTTCGGACATGGTTATTTAATACTTTTCTCTAACCTTTGGCAAAATGGCAACAGAGTCGATCCACCAGACCAGCTCAGCCATCACAAGGTAAATACCAAGGTTCACCTGCGGAACATCTTAATGGTTTTGCTTCTGTTGAGTGGGGACGTACACCTTAACCCAGGTCCAACCATCCAGCTTAATGGTGGAGCCACGACTCACCAGGTCAGGAATCCTCCAATTGCAACTGACACCTGCGTCATTGGGAACACCCACGCCACGCAGAAGATCGAGACATGTCTGACGGGGCCAATAAATCAGCTGCTTGATATCCCCCCGGTGGGGCTGGAAGGTTCCCCTGGCCTGATGGAGAAGTGGAACAATGGAACCTCATCCCGACGGAACATATCAAGTCAACCGCAGCTGGTGGAGCAGCACACCGGTACGATGCCTCAGCGGGAGAGAGGGAAGAATGGAAAGGTGACAACAAGCTGCACTTCTCACACAGACAGACCCTGCAGGTACTTTCAAACTGTTAATCATGCCAAAATAATCTGGGACAAGAACACCAAACTTAAAGGAATTGTCGGAGGACATTTAAACATAAGGAGCATTTTTTCAAAGATAGATCAGATTCAACACCTGCTGACAAACTCCAACCTGGACTTTCTGGCTCTCAGTGAAACCTGGTTGAATGATCATGTGCCCACTCACATTATTGATGTTCCTGGATATGTCTGCCTCAGACAAGACAGACTGACAGGTAAAGGTGGGGGTGTTCTCATTTACATAAGGGACACCTTCAAGTGCTCTAAAATTAATGTACACACTTATGGACTGGAATGTTTGGCTGTGAATATAGTTTTATCTCCTAAGATGAACTTTTCTGTGGTTGTTTTATACAACCCTCCATCTTTTAATGTGTCATTTTATCAAAATTTAGATGAATTTCTTAAAGCTGAACTATGTAACTTTGTAATGTAGTCTGTAACTTTTCAAACAATGTATTTTTAACATATTTCTTCACTCTGTCACTATCTACTGACAAACTGATGTTAGACAAAGTAATCTCTGAAAAAAACTATAGTCCCCTTGCTTCTCTATCAGCATTTATAAAAACACTAAAAACACAGAGTGACCCGGACAATGACCAGCCAATAAAAACAGAGTTGTTTGTCACGCCCCAACCCACGCCCCCGCCTGTCCCAGCCTCAGCCCGCGCACATTCTCATTCAAAGGATTGCAAAGCGATGCAGGACTGATTTGTATGTGACACAAATGTATTAAATATCCCTTCTTCATCCCAGAGCTGGACTTTTATTTTGTTTTCCAAGTGATCGCTTCATCCTTCACTGACAGGAATGAGGAAGTCACGAGCGAATTAAATCATGTCCAAAGTGGCTGGTGAAGCTCTGCTGATTTCAGGATGTTTTTGTTTTGTTGGACGAGTGATTCATGGTTTTATTATGTTTTTTAAACCGTTACATTATCATATAATCACAGAATTTTGCAGCGTCTGCCACAGGACATGTAGTGGGGGTGTTGCACCAAATCCTGGGACTTGTCAAAATCTGGTGTTACACCAAATCCTGGGACTTGTCAAAATCTGGGAAGCCAGGGGGCGACAGCGTACATTCCTCCGTATGTACGTCTTGAGTGGAAGTGAGAAGAAGAGTATTTAGGTAAACTGCATAGCTCTGCGTAGCTCTAATGAACAGTGTAGCAGGAATGAAAATGGAACACTTCCCGAATTTTGTTTCCGTCGCATTGACGGGAAAAATGTAATGGGTATGCTGAACACAGACGGACCATCGCATTCAATTGCTGTTGTTTAAACATTTAAACCCAAAATAGCCGTTTAATAAATCTGTAAATGATTAATAAATGTTTCCAAGGGCTTTGTTGGGAGGGAGATTGGGTTCAAAACTTGCTTATCATTCATTTTACTATATTCTTCATTTATTTTATATTTTAATTTGTTACTGCTGATGTTTTAAATGTATTTGTTTGTTTTTACGCAATCTCTGTGATATGTTTCTTGCTGTGAAATGTCCTTGGGTGTCCTGAAAGGTGCTTTTAAATAAAATGATTATTTTCATTATATAAAACGGCTTCTAATATTCTAATGCCTTCTTTTAATACCCTAACCTTACTGTAATTTCCAATAAATATGATCACGGTTCATTTTAAATGTGTTTTGGAGTTCTGCCACCTCCTCTCTGCAATCTGGGAACATTTAACACAACATGGGACCAAGTAGTCAGTATCGGTCACACTGTTTTGTTGCATCATTGTGTCTGTTTTTATTTACTGTTTCAGTCTGTCATTTAGTTTATTTTAGTAGTTGCATTGGTTGCACAGGAGATGGCAATGTAGTGCCAGAAATGTAGGTGTGCTTACCTGGCCTTCAGCAGCTGTTTACTGTACCTTACCTTTGTTAGACTCAGTTTGCTGCTCAGTGTCTGGCAATCACAGAGATGCTTTTGGTATGTATCTTGTTTTCAATTGTCTTTTGTAAATTAACAGAGAAATGTGAATCTATTTTGTCTGGTTTTACATTTTTCTCTTTAAACAAGATTGTATGTATAAATTTGCTGCATTAAAAATAATTTGAAATATATAGGTAAAGCTTAAATTCATATAAATATTTAATAATTTTCTATTAAGGGTTTAAATTTGTTGATTGAAACAGTATTTTCATTTGATATATTTAAATGTGTTTATTATTCAAGGTTTTCAACTTATGGCTCATGGAGCATCAGAGAAAATAAAATAAAAGACTAAATGAGTGGAGTTGTCCGGCGTCCTCTGTTGGTGCCAAAGCCTTTTTTTCGAGTTCAAGCAAAGGAGATAACTCGACATGCACAATTTGATACCCACCATAATCTGTGACCTTACTGTAACTTCACACAACTATATTCAACGTTAATTTTAAATGTGTTTTGGAGTTCTGCCATCTCCACACTGCAATCTGGGAGCATTTAACATAACATGGGAGCCTCAAGTACTAATTATCACAGAGGTCCCCGTATTTGACACCCATCAAAATCCGGGACCTTACTGTAATTTCACCAAAACATTTTCAAAGTTAATTTTAAATGTGTTTTGGCGTTCTGCCACCTCCTCACTACAATCTGGGGGCATTTAACATAACATGGGAGTCTCAAATAGTAAGTGTAGAAGCTATTTCTCCATTTTTGGTTAAATTTTAGAATTTAAATTGTTTAGTTTATCCTTATGTTGTTGTTGTTTGATTTATTATTATTTTTGTTTAATTCATTATTTAGAATACATTATTTTATTAGGAATTCACTTACCGTATTTTCCGGTGTATAGGTCGCACCTTTTTATGGTTTTTTTCAAGGCCTGCGACCTATACTCAGGTGCGACCTATATATGGCTTGTTATCACTTTCGGTGAAACAAATTTTTAAATCCAGCTCATTTCACAATTACGTTCATTTATTAAGGAAAAGTTCAGCTCAGACATATATTTGCTATAATTTTTATCAAACAAATAATTGTTTTTAAGTGTTAATCTTCTTAAAAGCCTTGCTGTGCGCTCCTGTGGCAGACATTTGCAGCAGAGCTAAACGTAGGTGCGACCTATACACCAGTGCGACCTATCTAGGGATTTTTCCAATCTATTGGTGATAATTGGACAATGCGACCTATACACAGGTGCGACCTATACACCAGAAAATACTGTAATTAGTTAATTAGTTTCAGTTGGGATGTGGGTCAAAGTCAAAGTCAAAGTCAAAGTCAAAGTCAACTTTATTGTCAGAACTGCAATATGTACAGGACATACACAGGACCGAAATTGCGTTTCTCTCAGTCCCTCGGTGCAACAGTAACCATCTAAACACTAAAACATTTAATAAACATAAGCATAAAATAGTAAAAGTGTAACACTGTCCTGAGTTTTTCATAATAGTATAAAAGTATGAAAATTTACACCAACACTGAAACACCAAACACCCCTGAAACACCAAACACCCAATGAACATAAGCATAAAATGAAATAATAAAAGTGTAATACTGTCCTGAGTTTTTGCATAGTAGTATAAAAAGTATAAAAAGTATATCTATAAAATAAACTGAAGGTTCTAGCATTGACATTTGCAAAGAGTGGCACAGCAGCATATAAGTTAATGTACACAGTATATGTATCTGGCTAGCGCTCTGGGGGCCCTCGGCTCGCTGGTGGGTTGGGGGTTCATGTGCTAGGGGTTGGGTGTCTGGGGACGTGACTGGTGACCAATAGGAGGGGGCGGGTAAACCCAGCCTGGGTGTCTAATGTGTTATGTGTTCTGAAAGTTGTTAATATGAAGGGTGGGTGTAGTATTTCTTCTGGGGTGGGGACTAAGTGGATATCCTTGATGATGGTCTTGGACTATGCTTGGCCGGTGTGCGGGCCCTGGTTGGGGCCTGTTCTCTGTGCTTCCTGGCTCTGTCGGCGGTTGGGCGGGCGCTCTTGGCCGTGTCGTCCATGTGGGATTTTGTGTCTTCTTGGACGGCGGGCTGACTGCGGTTCGCAGGGGTCGTGGCGGCCCTGGTGGGTGTGGGCTGTTGGTTCTGCTGTTGGCGGCCCTCGGGGCCGTGTCCTCTCTGGTCTTGGCTCAATGGCCTGGCGGTCGGAGAGGTGTTTCTTTTTCCTCGCTCCTTGGGTGGACCTTGGCGAGCTGGGGGGGTACGCAGGGTCAGCGGGGGAGCTGACTCGCTGTGGGAGCACTGTTCCTGCAGATATGTGCACATTGACTGAAATGACTGAATTGTATATTGAAGGGCTAATTGGAATTTGTATTTATTTTTTAAAGAGAAGTACTGTAGTTCTTTTAATGAACTTTTAACAAGAAACCTACCCTTATTGTTTTTTCTGTTTATTTTTTATTTGTTTAGGGTGGACAATTTAAGTTCTTTAATTAATCTGTATTAAGGTAATAAGTTTCATTTAACTTCATCTTAAATTAATACATGTAGGGAATTTGAGTCTCGGGTGTGCTGCAATGGTTCTACATCTCTGTTGTTCAGAACACCTGGGACTCAATTTTATATACACTTTAGACATTCATTCATAAACATCCTCATAAAAGTCACATATAGGGAATGGAATGAGCACTATGGTTATGGGTGGCGGGATGACATCACTCTCGCCCCCATGCCTATGCTCACTCAACATTATGCATTTAGACAATAAGGGCCTGGGTTAGAGTTGGAGTGGAGGGGAAACTGGTACAATGCCAGCCTTTGCTCCTTCTCTTTCCTTTTTAAGTACACTTTAGAACAACACTCACCAACAGTACATTTGGGGACGGGGGTGTGTGTGTCGGGGTCTTGATTTGTTAATTTCAATTTTATTTATTTATGTATTTATTTATATATATATATATATATATATATATATATATATATATATATATATATATATATATATATATATATATATATATATATATATATATATATATATATATATATATATATATATATATATATATATATATATAATATATATATATATATTATATATATATATATATATATATATATATATATATATATATATATATATATATATATATATATATATATATATATATATATATATATATATATATATATATATATATATATATATTTATTTATTTTTCTCTTACCCCCCTGGTTGCCTGGCGGACATTCTGGGGGTGGGCTGTCAGGGGTTGTCCTGGGATGGGGGGTTCGGGGCCTGGGGGTTCGCCGTGGGCGGGGCTGGCAGTGCGCTCCCCCTGGGGCTGCTTGGACTCGGGTGTCCTGTCCTGTCGGCAGGGCGCGGGTTGGGCCGAATCTTGGATGTCTGCTACTCTCCACCCCAGAATGAATGGGCCTACCTCCTGGGTTTGGATGTGGGCTGCCCCATGTAGGGGGCAGGTACATGTCTTGGACCTAGGGGGTATAGAGTGTGCATCGGGATTATGAATGGAACGTGTCGTTATTGTTTGTCTTTCTGTGAGTGAGGGTGAGGATGAGGGTGGGTCTGAATGAGTGTGTCTGTGTATGAATGTTTAAGTGTCAGGCTGGGTCTTGGACTGCCCCCTCTCTGATACTTCTGAGGCTACTTAGTGTCGCGCTCCTGCCACGTGGCCCCCCTGGTGGGTGTTCCTTTGCCTGCGGGCGTGCTTGGGGCCCTCACTATCTGGGGTTGGGCGCTTGGGCGTTTGTCGGCTCGGCCTGGTGGCTGCCTGGTGGGGCTCGTGTCCTCTGGTCCTGTCGGGTCTGGGCCTGAGGGGTGGGCGTCCCCGGTGCCCGGGCCTCGGTGACCGGCCCTGGGGCTACGTCGGTGCAGCGGGCTCCGGCGGGGGCCTGTGAATTTGTCGCGTTTGACCCCGGGGGGTCATTGTATGTGGTCGCTGGTGGGATTCGTCCGGTTCTTCCCCTTGGTCGGATCTGGGGAGTGGGCGAGTGGCTCGTCCTGTTCGGGTGGCCCTGGGGACTCTGGGCTCGGGGTCCTTCCTGGAGTCTTGGGCTTTGATCGCCCCTTCGTCTGCCTCGGGCTTTGGGGGGACGGATCTCTGATGCTTCACAGTCGCTACTAAATGTTCTATTGGAGGAACCTTATTCACTTATGCATGCTCACAACCACACACAAATGGATGCAGGGATGTATATGTAGATATATGCAGATATGTAGATGGGTATATGAATGAATATAAATGTATATGTATGTATACTGTATATATATTTGTAGGTATGGGTATGTGTATTTATAGAAATCTACTGCAAGGTCATGAATATTATTAGTCTTTATGCATGTATGTTTCGTTGCTGTGTTCTGTCATGTGCTTTGCAGGATTGCGGACGGAGGTTGGGTGTGTTTGCCTTGTGCTCTTTTTGTGGATAATTGTTGTTTTGTTGTCTTACTTTCTCTTTTCTTTCTCTCTATAAAAAAATACATATTGGAGTGAGAGGATGGCTATAAGGTGAGAAGGGAGGTCATCTATAAATGAAAAAAAAAAGGAATAAAAATAGGTAGTGCCTGAAAAACATATAAAAATGTGGGTAGTGTAGTCATTTTAATTGAGTTTATACGTCCTACCAAGGACATGGAAAGTGGCGTCCATTTTGTGAGGGATCTTTTCACTTGGTTCAACAGTGGAGTCAGATTTTCTTTGAACAAGTTTTTATGTTTTTTTGTCACTGTGACACCAAGATTTTTTGTCTTTTAATTCTGAACGGCAGATTAGTAAAGTCTACCATATTTACTTTATTCAAAAAAGGCGTTCAATACAGAACAACTGGACTTTATTAAGTCCAGGACTTTATTTATTATTATTGTTCTGTATTGAACGCCTTTTTTGATTTTATCATTCTGAACGGCAAATTAGTAAAGTCTGAGATATTTACTTTATTACTTAAAGGGAAAAGCTCACTTTTGGTAAGGTTCAATTTATACCCGGAGATCTGGCCGAATTGGGTAAACAAGTTGAGGGCAAAAGGCAGTGAAGTTGATGGCTTGGAAATAAAAAGTAAAAGGTCATCAGCGTAAAGCGACACCTTATGTTCCATGTCATTTCTCCAGATGCCGGATATCTCCTTACTGGTTCGTAGTGCAATGGCGAGGGGCTCTATGGCCAGATCAAAAAGCAGGGGGCTAAGAGGACAGCCTTGGTGGGTGCCTCTTTGTAATTTAAATGGTTTCGAGGTTTGAGAATTAGTACGTACTGTAGCAGTTGGCTGATGGTACAATAATTTAATCTAGTGAATGAATTTTCCTCCAAAACCAAATTTACTAAGAACTGCAAAAAGATAGTCAAATTCAACCCGATCAAAGGCCTTTTCAGCGTCAAGAGAAACAACACATTCATCCGAGACTGTGGGGCTTGAATAAACTATGTTAAGTGTAACCCCATAAACTGTGTTGATTTGTCTGTATGTTTAATGTGTTATCTTGTAGTTCTTAGAATGTCCTGTAGAGGGCCCTAGATCCAAATTTCTTCTCTGTGTTAAAAAAAGGGAAGAAGAAGAAAACGTACTTAACGTCTCAGCAGAATTAGAGAAGACAGAGAAATGACAGAGTCTGTAGATTAAGTACGTTCCAGCAGAAGTAGAGAAGTCACAACTCATACTGCTGTTCTACGAGAGAAATCTGTTCATTTCAAACTGGATAATGTACATTTAGTTTTGGGATTTCTCCGGTGAGTCTGTTGCTTTATTTTCAGCTGTGTTCTTGGGCAGAATGCCAAACGTTGCTCCGTTTTTCTGAACAGAAAGAAAAAAAACGACCGGAGTATATTGTGTCACTCTGTAATTAACAATTCTGTGAAATGAGGTTGTTTTATAGTGAAGTAATGTTAAGTAAGTTCTTTATTACGGAGTATTTTTTGTTGTTGTTTATTTTAAACGCTAATTTGTTTTTTTTCAATGAGAAGTGATTGAAAGATTTTGCTGATTTCTGTGCACGCGCATTAACGGTTACCACTCTTCATGCAGGTTGGTTTTTTTTAACGGCTGATATCTGAACGAGCCAGTGAAGTCCAGAAGTAGGAGGGTCCCGCCGCCATCTTTGTTACTCGGACTGAAGTCTGGAAAGAGGAGGGACTGCACTGCTGGAGCCTGGATCGTTGCTTGAACAACAGATAAGCTTATTGAACAAGGAAAAAAAAGAAAAGGGGGCCCCCAATCTTTCAAACTCACAAGCTATATGTTCATGAACATATTTTCTTTAACTGACAATCTTTGTGCACATTGACTGAACTGACTGAATTGTATATTGAAGGGCTAATTGGAATTTGTATTTTTTTTTAAAGAGAAGTAGTTCTTTTAATGAACTTTTAACAAGAAACCTACCCTTATTGTTTTTTCTGTTTATTTTTTATTTGTTTAGGGTGGACAATTTAAGTTCTTTAATTAATCTGTATTAAGGTAATAAGTTTCATTTAAATTATTTTTTTTGTGGGGAAAGAAAAATAAATTTGAGTTGTTAAAACTTACTTGCTTATTATCCTCCTGTGTGATCCTAGAACCAAAGTAACTTTACTGCTGAGGTTTATTACTAATTAAATTAAGTAGTGGTTACATGGAAACATTTAGTGGCGAGCTAGCCAGGAGGATTATAAGTTAAGTAAGCGCAACATCAGCAAATAAAATTAAAATAAAAACACTGATACCAGACAGAATGGAAGTAAATAAGATTAATGTTGCTGACATTGAGCAAAAGTATGGGGTGAATGTAAAGAAATCAATTTTAGCTTTTGGCCTAAATGAAGATGCCACTGATGCAAACATAACTGAAGCACTTAAAACTTATGGCGCAGTGGTGAAGATAGTCAGGTTAAGGTTAAGCGAAGCCATCATTGAGTTGGATGATGAAGAAGCAGTTGAGCATCTTAAGCCAAATTTTCCATGTGAAATAGCTACAGCCAAATATCCAACTGCAAGGTGGTGTGTTGATGATATAAAGAGAGTTTTACTTTCACCTGTGTTTTCTCAGTCTTCAGCAGAAATTAAAGCTCAGAAAACAGCCTCAGAACAAGATGGTTGTGAGTCGAGCAGTTCTGATGGTGGAGAGACTGAATCTGATAATGCTGACACTGCCCTCACATCAAAGGGACATCAAAGACAAATTCATACAACTCGTGCCATTAATCCATCTCACTCCAAACAACCAGAACAAAGAGCAAAAAGTAAGAGACGAGCTTTGTCAACTAACACACCTCCACTGAGTGATGATATGTTGAATCCCCCAGATGTGCAACGCATAATCGTTGAGCATGTAATAAAAAATGAAGCTGCTTCATCAAATTTGACTCCAAAGAGACTTCGTTCCTTTTCTGGACGAGTGCCTAAACCCCCTGGAGAAGTGGATTTTGAGACTTGGATCCTTCATGTTGAACTGATGTTTCAAGATGGATTCTCCATTGATATGCAAAGAAGGATGATTCTGGAAAGTTTGCTATCCCCTGCATTAGATATTGTGAAACAGCTTGGCTCTCATTCATATCCACAAGAATATGTCCGTCTCCTTCAGTCAGCATACGGACTTGTAGATGATGGTGAAGAAATATTTGCCAAGTTTTTGAGCACTCACCAGGATGCAGGAGAGAGGGCTTCTGAATATCTACAAAGACTGCAGTCAGTACTTAGTACTGCAATCAGGCGAGGTGGTGTGAGTGAAGTTAATGCAAACAAACAGCTGTACAAGCAGTTCATTCGTGGGTGCTGGGATCAGACCCTGCTTCTAACTCTTCAGCAAAGATTCAACAGTGAGTCCCTGCCAGATTTCTCTGAACTTCTTCTCCAGTTGAGAACGGAAGAAGAGCGGAGATCAGTAAAGATGGACCGAATGCAGCGTCACTTTGGAGGCTCAAAAGTAAAACCTTCTTTACATTTTCAGACTGTCTTAGAACCCTCAGTAGAACATGACCATGACATTGTACAGAAGTACATCACAGAGACAGAAAGCTTAAGAAAACAAGTCGCTGAGCTTCAGATACAACTTACAGAAAAAAGGTCTCAGAGGAGGGAGAGGAGACAACAGGAAACAACTGGATTTGTCGACTTGCCCCCTATGGCAGCAGCAGAAGTACATGTGCAACAGCCAGCACGCCAACCTCCTCCAAAAGCTTGGTTCTGTTTTAAATGTGGAGAAACTGGCCATATTGCAAGACAGTGTGAGAATCCTCCAAACAAAGAATTGGTCGATAAAAAGTACAAGGAACTAAAGGAAAAACGTCAGCAGTGGGAAGCAAGGTACGGAACGGCTTTAAACTGGACCGGGTTTCAGTAGAGGGGCATACTGATACCCGACCAGTGCAGGCTCCACAATCAACGCAAGGCTTAAAACACGATCAAAAATCGACAACCATCAACAATATGAGACAGTCCCCTACATGTACATCAGATGAAGCACTTCTGGATGCCTTGGTAGGATCGAAAAACACTGCCAAGATGTTTATTGATGGAGTTCAAAGCATTTGTCTTCTTGACTCAGGCTCCCAGGTGACGACTGTTTCTGAAACATTTCACAAGCTCCACTTGCATTCACGACCGATCCAGTCACTAGGTGACCTTTTAGACATTCAGGGTGCAGGTGGTCAGATAGTTCCTTATCTGGGGTACATTGAGGTAAATCTTTTCTTTCCAGAAGAGATTGCAGGGAGACCTGAGGAAGTCCTTACTTTAGCTTTAATTGTACCAGATTGTAGATCAAATAGAGAAGTTCCGGTGCTGGTTGGAACAAATGTGTTAGATGTTCTTTATGACATTTATACAACTTCTAAAAGAACCAGTGTTCACAATCAACAAGTGCACTGTAAAAATGTGCCACTGATCAGGACACTGTATGGCATACACAAAGAAGATCGAGCGAGTGGTAGGGTAGGAAAGATAAAATTGCTAAGAAAAACGAGTCAGAAAGTACCCGCAGGGGAAAAGGCTGTTTTAATGGGTTATGCCAGAAACATTACAGTTTCTCCAGGCACTTCTCTATTAGTTGAACAGGCAGACTCTATCTTACCTGGTGGATTAGTGTTCTGCAACTATGTTATGACAGCCCCATCGACAACATCTTCTATTTTAGTGAAGAATGAAAGAGCACATGACATCATAGTACCTGCTGTTCTAACTGTTGCTGAACTCTATAAGCCTCTAACAGTTTCAGCTCCTCAGTCAACAGTGAGAAAAAACCAAGAGTTAAGATCTCAGTCCGAGCTTACGCAAAATATTGCTTTATGTCAAAACATTGACTTACCAGTTAAACCTAGCCAGCTCAAAATTGACCTCACAGATACATCTCTTTCTGAAGAATGGAGAGAGAGAGTAACAAAAAAGTTAAGTTCGATGTCCGATGTGTTTGTTAGTCATGATTTAGACTACGGCCACACAACCGCTGTAAAACATAAGATACGCCTCTCTGATCCTACTCCTTTTAAACAAAGACCTAGGCCAATACACCCATCAGATTATGAGGCTGTCAGATTGCACTTAAAAGAACTGTGTGATGCCAACGTAATCCGTGAGTCAGAAAGTCCATTTGCATCCCCTATTGTGGTAGTAAAAAAGAAAAATGGTGAAATCCGGCTCTGTGTCGACTATCGTAAGTTAAACAATCAGACAATCAAAGATGCCTATGCGTTACCAAATATTGAGGAGGCTTTTTCGGCATTGACAGGGTCAAAGTGGTTCTCAGTCATGGATTTAAAATCAGGATACTATCAGGTTGAGGTTGAGGAGGAGGACAAGTATAAGACAGCGTTTGTAACTCCTATGGGCTTCTGGGAGTTTAATCGGATGCCACAAGGTGTAACCAACGCTCCCAGCACATTTCAGCGTGTAATGGAGAAATGTATGGGAAATCTCAACCTTAAAGAAGTTTTAGTATTTCTGGATGATCTGATTGTTTTTTCTACCACATTAGAGGAGCATGAAGAACGCCTTATGCGTGTCCTGGGGAAGCTCAGAGAGTATGGACTTAAGCTTTCCCCTGAGAAGTGTCAGTTCTTCCGAACATCAGTGAAGTACCTAGGACATGTAGTTTCTGAAAGAGGTGTTGAGACAGATCCTGAGAAAACTGCAGCATTGACAACTTGGCCAACACCTAAAAACATTAAAGAACTAAAGTCATTTTTAGGGTTTGCAGGGTATTATAGGAGATTTATTAGAGACTTTGCCAAAATTGCAAGACCCCTAAATGACCTTACCATTGGGTATTTTCCACCCAGGAAGGCTGCTAAACAGCGCTTCAAACACACCTCAGAAGTTGACCTAAAAAAACCATTTGCTGAAAAATGGACATCAGAATGTGATGAGGCTTTTAATACTCTGATTCAGAAACTTACCACTGCACCAGTTTTAGGATTTGCAGATGTAACAAAGCCTTATATTCTTCATACTGATGCAAGTTTGCTAGGATTGGGGGGAGCTCTTTATCAAGAGCAAGATGGCCAGCTGAGGGTTATTGCCTTTGCTAGCAGGGGTCTTTCAAAGTGCGAAAAGCGTTATCCAACTCATAAGCTTGAGTTTCTTGCTCTTAAGTGGGCAGTGACTGATAAGTTTTTCGACTATCTTTATGGAGCCAAGTTTACAGTAGTAACAGATAACAATCCTTTAACTTATGTACTTACAACTGCTAAACTAGATGCAGCTGGACATCGGTGGCTAGCTGCCCTCTCCACATTTGATTTTCAGATGCAGTACAGAGCAGGAAAGAAAAATCAAGATGCTGATGGTCTCTCTAGACGGCCACATTTTGAGAATGGACTTGATGATTCAACACATGACGAAGACCAAACCATAGAACATTTCATAGCTCACATTGCCAAAGGGACTGGTGCCGCAGAGGTTTCATCAGAAGTTGTAAATGCCATCTGTCAGAAACATCTGGCTAGACAAACAAATCCTGCACACTCTGAACCTGCACTGGAATCATGCCTGGTTGAATGTATTGCTGTTGACGTGCATGTTATTCCCCCTGAGTACACACATGATGACCTTTTACCAAATTCATGCACATTACCTCGCATGTCTCAACAAGACTGGGCTCTTGAACAACAGAGGGATCCGGCAATAAGCAGAGTCATTTCCATCTTAAAAGGTGGGAGGCGTTTATCGTACAGACAGCGACAGCAAGAGAACAGAGAAGTACAACTGATGTTGCGCCTCTGGGATCAACTAACACTGAGAGAGGGGGTTCTCTACAGAAAACGTGTAATCAATAGAGAACCATCTTTTCAACTGGTTCTACCCAAAAGTTTCAGGGAGGTTGCTCTGGAGCAGGGGTGTTCAGACTTTTTCAGCATGCGAGCTACTTTTGAAATGGTCAAGTCAAAGTGATCTACCTACTACCGGTATAAGGCCTAGTTTACACGAAAACAACCTGTGGAAACATTTGTGTTTTTTCAATGTTTATTGGGGGTAATAAACAAAACATAAGCTGGTTTACATGAAAAATGCTGTAGTTTTCATGTCAGTCGGGTTGCCAGATAAGAAATTATGAACTATAGTACAGTACTGTGGCTTTAAAATGATAGTATTTTGACTGAAACTGTTGTGTGTGCTGAGTAAAGATGTTCTAAGATTCAATTCAATTCAGTTTATTTATATAGCGTCAGTTCACAAAAGAAGTAATCTCAGGGCACTGAACAGAAACATTTATACAAAATAATAATTTAACAGAAACATTCATAGATAAAATAATATTTAACACTTTATTTGAGGAGCAGACTGCTTTGAATTTAACTCTATTGCAGAACTCTCATCTTGAGCAAGATGAAGTTTGTGTTGTGTTTCTTGAACATGTGCTCAGAAAAGGAGGTGGTAAATAAGGCATTTTTTTATCTGGCAACCCTGGGCTCAGCTGCATTCATTGTGCATGCAGCGACTGCATGATCACAGTTACGTCCAAACTGGTGAATAACGTCTCGTTGGACCCTGGATTTTATTAGTTTTGCTCCTGCATGCTGAAAAAGGGCGAGTAGCAGAAAAACACTCAGCTCTCTGCCATTATTTAAATCTGTTGTTAGTGCAGAAAAACTTTGGACTGCAGCCGTTTGTATGTGTAACTTCACACACGGAGAATTTCACACCTTCGGGGGTGGGGGAGCGGGGATGGGGTTTCCCCGAAAATCTCTCAGACCTGGTTTGAGAGAATGAGGGTTGTGAATGGCTGCCCTGTATGTCAATCAAGTGACAGGATGTTTGATAGGCTGACAAATTTTTTTATGTCACGCTGTGATCTACCAGTACTACCTCAGAGATCTACCAGTAGATCACGATCTACCTAATGAGCACCCCTGCTCTGGAGGCTCTACATGATGACGTTGGACACATGGGGGTTGACCGTACCACAGACTTGGTACGTGCCCGATTCTTCTAGCCACACATGTTGGAGCAAATTGTAAACAAGTTGCAGACCTGCGAAAGATGCATACGACGAAAGGCAAAAGCTGGATGGAGTGCCCCTCTGGTAAATATCCAGACTAGCAGACCACTTGAGTTGGTTTGTATGGATTATTTATCGTTGGAACCTGATAGCAAAGGAACCAAAAATATCCTAGTCATAACTGACCATTTCACCAAGTATTCGGTGGCAGTCCCGACACCTGACCAAAAGGCAAAAACAGTAGCCAAGGCTCTGTGGAACAATTTCTTCATCCATTATGGGTTCCCTGAGCGGCTACATAGTGATCAGGGTCGTGATTTTGAATCCAATCTAATCAAAGAACTTTGCACAATGCTTGGAATCAAGAAAACGCGCACAACGCCATACCATCCACGTGGAAACCCTGTGGAGAGGTTTAACAGAACATTACTGGCCATGTTGGGTACACTACAGGAAGAAGACAAGGTGAAGTGGAAAGAGTTTGTACAGCCACTTGTACATGCTTATAACTGCACCAAGCATGACACTACTATTCTCCCTACCAACTGATGTTTGGGAGGCAACCTAACCTGCCTATCGACATTGCATTTGGATTAACCTGTGAAACTGGAAAAAGAGAGTCACACACGCAATATGTGAAAAACCTCAAGGAAAGTCTGACAGAGAGTTACAAGATTGCTGTGGATCATAGCACTAAAGCTGCTCTTCATAACAAGAAGCTCTTTGACAAAAGAGTGAGAGACTCAAAGTTGGAGACTGGAGATCGTATCTTGGTGAAAAATGTTGGATTACGTGGGAAGCATAAACTCTCCAACAGATGGAGCCAGACCATCTACCAGGTGGTGAAACAAGTGAAAGATTTACCTGTATATGTAGTGTCTCCTTTGGAAGCAGATGGTCCACAGAGAGTGCTACATCGAGACCTGTTGTTACCTTGTGGATTTTTACCACAAACTGACAATGAACCAAAGCCAGTCAAGGACAAGAAGGTGCCACGCTGTTCTTCAGGTTCTAAGTCTGTTGAGGATGGAAATAATTTTGGACTTCAGGGTGAAGAGGATCCCCTGGCAGAAAACGATGATGGAACAGATGATGACTATTACTATCCTCCAGTTGTATTTGTGGATGGAAAACCTAAAAGAACTGAGGATGAAACAACCAACTATGATGTGCAGAACACTTCTGGAGTGGATTTGGGTTGTGCTAATACAACTTCTCTCACAAGGCAAGAGGATACGATGACTCGTATCATAGAATCCCCATCCAGATACACACCAGGAGTCAGTGTTGAAGAGTTGAGTGGAGATTATACACTGAATCCAGAAGCACCTCTGTTCCGACCACAAAGTTCTATGGAAGGTGACAGCAAGTCTACATCAAAATCTGAAATTGTGGCTGAGGCACCAGAGCTTTCAATATCTCAAGAAGAGAAAAGGGTGGATGAATTGGTTAGAGTTCAAACGCCAGATGACAACAGTCACAAAGAGGAGAGTGATCAAGCAGAGGACGTGGAGTTGAGACGATCAACAAGACAGCGGAGTCAACCTAAAAGACTGACTTACCCATCACTGGGCAACCCTCTGGTTGTTGTTATGCAATCAATTTTTGAAGGATTAGATAAAGCTTTTACGACAGCCTTAAGTTCTGATTTTATACCTGCTATTTCACAGTATCAAACTAACCTAGTGGAGACTGTGTAATTGAACATGCAGGGACGCATGAGAGGTTTGGGGGGGAGGATGTAACCCCCATAAACTGTGTTGATTTGTCTGTATGTTTAATGTGTTATCTTGTAGTTCTTAGAATGTCCTGTAGAGGGCCCTAGATCCAAATTTCTTCTCTGTGTTAAAAAAAGGGAAGAAGAAGAAGACGTACTTAACGTCTCAGCAGAATTAGAGAAGACAGAGAAATGACAGAGTCTGTAGATTAAGCACGTTCCAGCAGAAGTAGAGAAGTCACAACTCATACTGCTGTTCTACGAGAGAAATCTGTTCATTTCAAACTGGATAATGTACATTTCATTCCGGGATTTCTCCGGTGAGTCTGTTGCTTTATTTTCAGATGTGTTCTTGGGCAGAATGCTAAACGTTGCTCCGTTTTTCTGAACAGAAAGAAAAAAAAAACGACCGGAGTATGTCACTCTGTAATTAACAGTTCTGTGAAATGAGGTTGTTTTCTAGTGAAGTAATGTTAAGTAAGTTCTTTATTACGGAGTATTTTTTGTTGTTGTTTATTTTAAATGCTAATTTGTTTTTTTCAATGAGAAGTGATTGGAAGATTTTGCTGATTTCTGTGCACGCGCATGAACGGTTACCACTCTTCATGCAGGTTGGTTTTTTTTAACGGCTGATATCTGAACGAGCCAGTGAAGTCCAGAAGTAGGAGGGTCCCGCCGCCATCTTTGTTACTCGGACTGAAGTCTGGAAAGAGGAGGGACTGCACTGCTGGAGCCTGGATCGTTGCTTGAACAACAGATAAGCTTATTGAACAAGGAAAAAAAAGAAAAGGGGGCCCCCAATCTTTCAAACTCACAAGCTATATGTTCATGAACATATTTTCTTTAACTGACAATCTATGTGCACATTGACTGAACTGACTGAATTGTATATTGAAGGGCTAATTGGAATTTGTATTTATTTTTTAAAGAGAAGTACTGTAGTTCTTTTAATGAACTTTTAACAAGAAACCTACCCTTATTGTTTTTTCTGTTTATTTTTTATTTGTTTAGGTGGACAATTTAAGTTCTTTAATTAATCTGTATTAAGGTAATAAGTTTCATTTAATTATTTTTTTTGTGGGGAAAGAAAAATAAATTTGAGTTGTTAAAACTTACTTGCTTATTATCCTCCTGTGTAATCCTAGAACCAAAGTAACTTTACTGCTGAGGTTTATTA
>JBBPBX010007338.1:31726-65588 GCA_038048925.1 Garcialebias charrua | reverse complement strand
TTTTTTAACTTCTTTTTGCTTCCTTTCACCTGATCCCTTTGCCATTATGGTAGATTGTGTGCTAAAATTATTATAAAAAAAAAAAAAAATGCTGGGCAAATATAAATTTTTTTAATTGTGATTAATCACATAATATTTTTAGATTAATCGTGATTAATTGCATTATTATGCACAAAATTAAATTGTGACTCAAATATGTTTAGAGCATTTTTAAGTTACTGTTTTATATACAACAGGTTCAATACATTTTCAAAAAAGGAACATTTTAACAGCAGTACGGTACTCCCCTAGCCTATTAAAGTACATACTTTAATTGCTAATTTAACGTATTTATATGCTAACGTCATACCATAATTTGATATGATGTTGTTCATGTTTGTTATGTTTATGCCATCAGCATCTATAACAACTCTTAATAAAACCAAGAAAAGTTACAACATTTAATTCCCCTTTGGGATTAATGAAGTGTTTTTGAATTGAACTGAAACATTCTTGCTATGACTTTTGGTATTTTTGCAATTCGTACGTTCGGAAATATTTAGATTTCCGTCCATGTTTTTCAATAATAAACACAACAAAGATGAAAGTTTCTGAATCGCTCTTAGTCTGGTCCCTCACTTTGTCCGCACCAGCAGGACTTCTGGGATCATTGGGACACGCAAACACCTCCACCACGATAAGGTGGCGATTCACTGGGGTGAGGGGAAGGGGGAGTTGTGAGTCTGTGTCTGTGAGTCTGTGTCTGTGTGTCTGTGTGTCTGTGAGTCTGTGTCTGTGAGTCTGTGTCTGTCAGTCTGTGTCTGTGAGTCTGTGTCTGTGAGTCTGTGTCTTTGAGTCTGTGAGTCTGTGTCTGTGAGTCTGTGTAGTGTCTGTATCTGTGAGTCTGTGTCTGTGAGTCTGTGTCTGTATCTGTGAGTCTGTGTCTGTGAGTCTGTGTCTGTGTGTCTGTATCTGTGAGTCTGTGTCTGTGAGTCTGTGTCTGTATCTGTGAGTCTGTGTCTGTGAGTCTGTGTCTGTGTAATTACCAGTGAATAAATTTGTCTAAACTATGGTAAATGGACAAAGCGCTTTTCTATCTTATCCAGATACTCAAAGCGCTTTGCACTACAATCTGTGTCCTCATTTACCCATTCATACAGCACTTTACTAGATCTCTACAAAGCTAATTGAACAAATCCTTCTAGAGACTAATCAGTGCTTTAAGATCACCTTCATGCACTGATGGGACACACATCAGAGGCTATGAAGAGTTCAGTGTCTTACCCAGGGACACTTCAGCATGTGACCGCTGGTGGATTCGAACCCCCAACTCTTGCATTGGAGGACGACTGCTCTAACCACTCAGTCGCAGCTGCCCCTGTGGAGGAAACCAGAGTTTCCGGTGAAAAACCTGCACAGCACGACGGTAACAGAGTTGGCTGCCATCACCGTGCTGCTGGTTTTTTAAAAACAAATTTAAAATCACTGGTCTGTGTTGTTAAATGTCTGTTTGAGTGTGAGGTCTGTGTGTTTGTGTCTGTGTCTGAGTCTGTGTGTTTGTGTCTGTGTCTGAGTCTGTGAAGGGAAGAGCTTTCAGTTGGAAGCGTTTTTATTTTTCTTCCAACTGTCAGGCTTTCGGAGACCAAAGAAATGGCGTGCTTTCTTCCAGAAGGATTTCTTTTTCTCTCTGGGCTGAACCTCGGTCTTCTCTGGCAGGGATTTGTTTTGGACCGAAGCCTGAATCTCTTCGTTGAGCTGGCTTAAAAACGTTTTTGATACGACTTTAAGCGCCTCAACATCCAAGCCATTGCTGACTTTGAGTTGGTCGTACGATGTTGATATTTGTTCCAGCTCTTGTCTCAGCTTCGACTCTGCGTCCTCTGCGACCTGACGCAGAGCCTGGATCTCCTCCTCCATGGTCAGTTTGAGAAGATCCCGCTGGCGCTCATTTTCTGTGACCTGATCTTGTAACGTCACAGCCTGCTGATGAAGTGAGGCAACTTCCAGTTGGTAATTGTTGCTCAGATCATCAGTTACCAGTTTGGCTCCATCCAACAGCCGCTGGAGAGCCTCCGTTTTCTCTTTCTCCAGCCGGAGTTCAAAAGAAAACTTGTCTTGGCTCACAACGTGAGCCACTTTGAGCTGTTCACAAGAGGCTGACATTTGTTCAAGCTCTTGTTTCAGCTTCCGCTCTGCGTCTTCTGTGATCGTACGCAGAGCTTGGATCTCCTTCTCCATGGATACGTTCAGAAGATCCTGTTGATACTGGTTTTCCGTGGCCTGATCATGTAAAGCCACAACCTGCTGATGAAGTGAGGCAACTTCCACTTGGTGTTTGCTGCTCAGTTCATCGTTCAGGTGTTTGGCTTCATCCAACAGCCGCTGGAGAGCCTCAGTTTTGTCTTTCTCCAGCCGGAGTTCAGACAAAAACATTTCTTGGCTGATCATGTGAGCCACTTTGAGTTCCTCATAGTCCGAACTCTGTACCTGGGATCCAATCTTGGCACAACTTAGAGTTTCTGCATCGGTGTACTTCTGCAGTCTCTCGTATTGTTGCCGAACCTCCTTTTCTTTTTTTATAAATATCTCTTTGAGGTTTTTCTGCTTGTCCAACTGGGCCTTGGTATCCTGAAGCTCATGCCACAGCTGGTTTGCTCGATGGTTTGCACTGAACGACCTTCCCCTTTCTCTGTTGAGATGGGCGTTCAGCCTGTCGATCTCGTCATAGACCGACGGTTTCTCAAACCGGGCTCCCTGGTTCCTGCCTTGTCTCAAATTGGGTTGTCTCTGATAAGACATGTTCCAAAATTTGCTGCCAAAAACGTGCTACACTAAAACGATCCTTCTCTGTGAAGAGCTTTAAGTGATATGAGCTTAAGAGAAGCGTTCCGGTATATAAAGAATGTTGGATGATGTCACACGATGACATCATATGGCATCATCATGTGACATGATGGCACTCTTTGATCCTTGATGTTTATGTGACATCATGATGATGTCACATACACATCAAGGGTCTTTGATCTGTTGAAGTCTCCACCTGGGTGTTCTGTTTTTTTGTTTGCTTATTTTTAAAATTACAATCTATTTTTGTTTTTGTTTTTTAAATGTCAATCTGTTTTTGTTTGTTTATTTTTAAAATTACAATCTGTTTTTTTGTTTGTTTATTTTTAAAATGTCAATCTGTTTTTTGTTTGTTTATTTTAAAAATTACAATCTGTCCTTTATTAAAATAACGATTAAAAAATAGAATACAAACAACAACAATAAAAACACAAATAACAAAGAATAATAATTTGGATAAAACTATTTCCAAGATGTAGTTTTAAGTAATTAGACTTGATTAAGCAATAAGAATTAATCAATGAATAACTTGTCTAAAATAAAATAATAATTGATGTATTAATAATAATGATTATTATTATTATTATTATTATTGATTTTGTATCAAATGTGTAACAATTAGACAGATATGTCACATTGAGCCTACAAGTCTAATTTACAAGTGAGATCTGCTTAGACACAAAAAGTAATGAGACTGGACAGATTAGGAACTGGAGGCAAAAAAAATCCTATTAAAATCTTTCTTCTTGTCTGATATAACATAAGAAATGGAAACAAGTTTGCATTTCAACATAAAACAAATGGTAATGGTATTACACATCACAATTGACATTTATATAATGCTATAAATCGTCATTTTGAAATAGCAGATGATACTTTCAACATGTTGACAATAAATATAATTCAGAGCAGATCGAACAGCCCTTGTTACGTGCATTTTTTTCTTGATCCACAGATTCATCGTAGCGGAATGACACCACATACTTCTTGTTGAAAAAAATCCAAAGCAACAGAAATTTAGAATGTCCGTTTCGTGCAGTTGTTGTAAAAATAGTTTCTGTAAAGTTTTCTAAAAATTTATGTTATGGAATAAATGCATCCAATAAAATGTTCTGTGTAATTTTCCTGTCAATTTAATAAAGTTTAAAACATTTTTAAACAACGCAGTCCTTTCTTTAAAATAGGAGCGTGAAACTTTGAAGAATGACAATGTTTGTCAAGCGCTCCAGTTACTGTGAGGTGTCCGCACTTGAAGGACCAGGACCAGACTTCCTTTTTCACTCAGCTTTCCTTTTTTATTCCAACAGTTGTACAGATGATACAGTTGATTTAGTCAACAGTGGTTACAACTAGTCAGGTGTTCAGCTAATCAGATGATCAGTTAATCAGCTTTTCAGAATGTCAGGTGTTCAGGTGAAAAACCTTCAAACAGAAACACAAATAAATTAAATACTTTGCTACAAATTTATACAATAAATGCTCAGATAAATATTCAATAATTACTTGAATAGACTTATCTTTTATGCAGAACAATTTATATAGAACAAACATTTACACATTCAGTGATTACTCAAATTAATTTTGTCTTCCTCCACCTAAAAGAAACAGATCCAAAAAGCACCTTAAAAACTCCAATCAATGAGCTTACCGATAGTCCTTTAAGTTTAAAGTCCCTTTCCTCACAGGTTTCAAGTCTCTGTGTCTGCTGCTGCCCGCCCTGCTTGCTGTGTTTTTTACAGCATGGCTGGTTTGCTGTTGTTCTTATAGTGCTGGCACGAGCTGCCAGCTGATTTAAATTAAGCTCACCTTGTCAGGCCTCACAGACATGCTGCTGTGCAGAGCATGTGCAGTGTGTGTGTGGTGCGCACGGTGTGGGCGGCGCCAGGTTGCCGTGACACCTCCCACTCGATCCTTATGTGGTAAACACAGAAAGATCGTACCTTTTCCGTCGAGCTAGTCACACTTTACTTGATCTTCAACCGGTACAAGGACAACAAGGCGCCGGACATCCCGATGCAGTATGGTACTTTGGTAAACTGTCTTGGGATCTCTGGTGACAGGTTTCGGAGTCTTCAACAAAACACTGGAACTTGGAGAGACTTTCACATAGACATCTCGGACGACACCTCTGGGATCTGGATTCACACTGATAACTTTTGCAAGCTTGAACTGCCCTCTTAGTGCGTTTTGGTCGCAGAGCCAAACTATGTCTCCAACAGCAACATTTCTTTCAGTAGTGTGCCACTTACTGCGAATGAAGAGGTTTGGACCAGCGAGCTGGCTCCAGGACTTCCAGAAGTTGTTGACCATGTTTTGCATTTGTTGGAGTCGTTTGAAGGGGTAGACAGTATAGTCAATACTTTTAAAGTCACCATTCTGTGTAGCTCGTCCAAGTAGTAAAGTGTTTGGTGTGATGTACTGGATTCTCTCTTCTGTACTCTGAATTTTGGCGTCAATAGGCCTTTCGTTGGCAAGGTTGGCAGCTAACTGGAGTACTGTAAGGAACTCACTGAAGGTAAGACCTTCTACATTACCAAGACTTTGGAGTGCTTTTTTGGTAATCCTGACAGCAGCTTCGGCAGCTCCGTTCCGGTGAGGAGAGTCAGCTGGCAGGATTTTCCATGTCCAGTTGGTTTCATTTTTGGCAGCATACTCTTCAAGTGACTCTCGATTCTGTTCTCTCAGGTAAGTATACATTTCCTTTAATACAGGTTTTGCTCCAACGAAGTTGGTACCAGGATCAGACCAGATTTTCCGAGGATGGCCTCGGACTGCGGTGAACCTCTGGTAAGCCAGCAGAAAGCTTTCTGTAGATAATGTATTTGCCATCTCAACATGAATAGCTCGGCTGGACATGCAGCAAAACACAACACCCCAGACTTTCATTGTCACCCTCTTTCTGACATCATCCTTCACATGGTAAGGTCCAAATAGGTCGATGGATGTGAACTCAAATGGTGCAGAAGGAGTTGACCTCTCTACAGGCAAGTTTCCCATTATTTGCTTGCAGGTTCTTGCTTTTGCTTTCTTGCAAATGATACACTTGTCAACAACCTTTTGGGCAATAATTCTTCCCCTGATAACCCATGCTTTCTTCCTCATCCGCAGAAGGGTTCCTGCCACTCCATAATGTCCCTCGCTGTGTGCTTCTCTGGCTAAGAGGGTGGAGATCCAAGCTTGGAATGGTAAAAGAGGAACAGCTTTGCGGTCTTCGTTGAAGTTCTGAATTCGACCACCACAAACTAGAAGTCCAATTGTCTGATCTCTGTAGACGACTAATCTGTCTGTTGTAGTGTTGGGGAAGTTCACACCCATTTGTGCTGCAAGACAGAGATCTCGGAACACATCTCGTCTCTCACTGATTGAAAGGATCCCCGATGATGGTACTGCCTCCCACTTTTCTTGATCTGTGACCTTGACTTTCAGGAACTTTTTTGCTGCTCTCCAGATCCATGCCACAGTCCCAATCAGTCTTCTCAGGTTGCTGAAGCGTTTTTCATCAACTAGGCTCAGGATTACTTCTCCAGCAGGTGGTCTTGTGGACACTTCATGGGCTGGATCTTGGGCTGCCTTCAAGTGACCTCTGGTCAGAATGGCTACAAATGTCTTTTTCTGGATTTTTTCAACTTTATCTCGAGCTTGTGCAGCAACATCTTTGGCAGATCTTTTTGGCCACTTATCATCAGGAAGTTGGAGGAACTTTGGACCTAACTGCCACTCGGAGTCCTCAGTCAGGGCTCCAGGACTGGCCCCTCTGGTAATGATGTCTGCGATGTTCACCTGCCCAGGAATCCACCACCAGTCATTGACATCAGTACTGCTCTGGATTTCCCCAACACGATTTGCAAAGAATGTTTGGTAACCGTAGCTTTCTCGCTGGATTGCTCCCAGTACAGTTTGACTGTCAACAAAATGATACCATTTCTTGATTTTCACACGGCAGTGTCTCTGGAAGTAGTTTTTTAGACGGGCAGCAAACACAGCTCCACATATTTCTGCTTTCACAGGATCACCTTTCTGATCGAGAGGGGTCAGCTTTGCTTTAGCCTCGACCAGCCTCACGACGATGCCGCTTTCGCAGTTCCAACGAAGATACATCACTGCGCCATATGCATTCTCACTTCCATCAGAGAACGTAATGGCAGTGGGCTCTGTGCAGGGATCTGGTGGAGTTAGAGATCTGGCAAACTGAATTTGGCTCAAGTTAGCATACTCTTCTAGAAGCTTTATAGAATCTTCTCGAAGCCCTTCAGACAAAGCAGTATCCCAAGTATCTTCTAAACAGAACTTTATTTTAGCTTCTTGAAAAGCTCTCCTTACCAAGATGGCACCTTTTTGCTTGGCAGGAGTCACAAGGCCTAGTGGGTCATACAGGCTGGAGACTTGGCTCAGAAGTTCTCTTCTGGTGAGTGGATCAGGGGTTTGGTTTCTGACTTCTTCTCTGAGCAGGTCTTGACCAAGACGCATTTTCTTCTTTTTCTTTGAGAAGTTCACTGCAACCATGACATTGAGCTTGTCATTGTCAATGGTGTAACCAAGGCCTAGAGCTTTGTTGTCATTTTCTGCCAGTTGGTTAGGCAGGATCATGGTGATTGGCTCTGTCCTGACTATTTTTGTTGTCTCACCTTTGGGACCTTTCCTCCCACTTTGACTGGAGTAGACCCAAGGCTTCATGTAGAATTGTCCGGCTTTCAGAATGTGCTCGACGTTGGTCGTGAGGCGTTTCAGATGCTCAAAGTCATTGTGTGAAGTCAGGATGTCATCGACATAAGTATCCTCCTCTAGCACACGTCTTTCTTCTTTAAAGCGCTTGAATGCAGGTAAATTTGCGGTTTCTCGCATGGCAACTTGGGCTATGCAACCAGCAGGTTTATCTCCAATGTTGACTCTGGTTATAGCATAATCTTCTATTTCTGCGTCTTCAGTGTCACGCCACAAAAACCTGTGCAAGTGGACCTCTCGATCTTCCAACCAGACAGAATTGTACATCTTACGAATGTCACCAAGCGCAGCATAGACACCAGTTCTGAACCTCAGCAGGACAGCTCTAATTGGGTTCAGGACGTCAGGACCTTTGATGAGGATCTCATTCAAACTGAGACCTTTGTACGTTTGGCTACTATTCCACACCAATCTCACTGGAGTAGAGACAGAGTGTGGATTTGGTGCGATGAGGTGGCTGATGTACCACACTGGTCCAGTCCAGCTCTGCAGGATGTCTTTGGACAACTTCATAGCAGCTCTGCGATGCACCATCTCATGGACTTGTGAAGCGTAGGTCTTCTTCCACTCAGGTTCTTTTGACAATTGTTTTTCAGTTCTGAGGAATGTTGCTTCAACTGCTTTTTTGTTGTTTGGTAAAGTTGCTGGATCTACAGCCCATGGATACTTGGTATGCCAGTGTGGTTCGGCACAATGTTTATCTCCAGTCACATACGTCAGTCCATTTCTTATGATCTCCAACTCCTTTTCTTCTACGAGAGTAATTTCTTTCCCTCCTGGCTGGCAGCTTCCACACCGACATCCACCACATCTCGGCTCACACGCAGCCCCAATACTTTCCCATTTCCACCACTTGAGAAAGTCTTTGCTACTGGTGGTTGTATTGGACTGGGTCTTGAGATGTTCTGGATAGTGGCAGTAAGTTAGATCTTTGGTGAGTTCTTGATACTCAACTGCTGCAGCTCTCATGGATCGGGCGAAGTGAGTCTTGGATGTGTGAGCTACTAGTGTGGCTTCTTCAAAGAGATCTGGGTGCGTTCCCCCGATGGTTTTGCCGAGTGGACCGTCCCAGAGCACCAGGTCACCAATGGAGCGGACTTTCTGGGGCACCAGCTGGCCTTCTTTGTGACTGATTAGAAGCTGGATCTCTCTGGGTCTGATGAGTTCTTGGAGGGGAACATCAGAAAAGATCTTTTGTAACATATAAGCTGGAACATGCTTGTGGACTTCTGCAATGTTGTCGAGTCCATAGCAGATTAGCTGATGAGCCTTTAGCGTCCCTCTTGAAGTGTTGACACGAATCTTGATGAAGTACCGTTTGGTTGCAACGGTCACCTTCATCCCGCCGACGCCATGAACGACGAGTGTGACGTCTTCACTACGAAGGTTTAACTTGCTTGCAGCTTTATGAGTTATGTAGTTTGTGTCAGAAGCCAGGTCGATGAGGGTCCCAATTCTTTGACCATCATTAGCTGTGACATTCAGAAGCATCAGGATCACAGGATATTCATGCAGACCAATCTTCTCCACAAGGCTTCTTTCAGCTGCAGTGGAGTTGCATGTTCTGGATGTTGCATTACAGAAGGCATCACGACACTGCTGTGCTAATTCAGGTGAAAGTTTGGAAATAAATTCATCTTGGGCTTCAGTCCACCTCCTTCCCTCGACTCTCGCTGGAACAGTCTTATTTATTTGTCTTTGGGACAGGATCTTAGGTACAGGACAAATAAGGTAATGGTGTTGGTCTCTGCATTTTGGATTCCCACACAGGTAAGTGGTTTTTCTGCAGGGTTCATTGTCGTGGATTTCAAGGCATTTGTTGCAGGCACCAATCCGTTGCACTGCGTCCCTCTTTTCTGGTAACTTTGTGGTTGTTCTGAACCTTCTGCAAAGATAGAGTTTTCTCTTGTGTTTTGAGTCTCCACAAATGATGCAGCCATCTGATTCACTGCTTGACTTGGAGGTCTTTGTTCTAGCATACTTTGTTTGAAACTTTGTTTTCTCTTTTGTAGGATCAATGTCTCTCAGCTGCTCCAACTGCTCATAGATGGATTCTTGAGATTGCAGGTATGCAAGGAGCTTGTCGAAGCGGTTCTGAGTGTTCACAGCATTTTCTTTGTTAGCAGCATAAGTGAGCCAGTCTTTCTTTAGGATCTCTGGGAGCTTTCCTTCAATGGATTTTGTTACTAATGGGTTCCTTATGGCATCTGCATTGTTCAGTTCATTTAAATCATAGAGGGCTTTTTCAACTGTTTGAATGAGCTCTATGATTCTTCTTGGCTGGTTACCACGAACAGGTGGAAAAGCTTGTAGATCTTCAACAATCTCTATGGCGATGGAAGCTTGGTTCCCATAGCGGTTCTCCAAGACTCTGAAGATCTCGTCTGCTGTGGTGTAGGTTGATAGGTGTAGATCTTTAGCCAATCTTTCATCGAAGCTATCAAGTAGTTGAAATTTCTTTACCTCTTTGGACCCTGTTGGTTCGCCTTGTTTCTGCAGAGCCTCCCATTCTTTCTTCCATCTGTAGAAGTCACGTTGGTTCCCTGTAAACTTTGGTAGGGCTGTAGCTTTAAGCTTTATAGCTGCAACAGGGGCTGAGCTGTGGGCTGTGACTGATTCTTTTCCAGTGTCTTTTCTTATACTTGCTGCTTTTATCAGTGTGGCCTTCCCTGACACCAGCTTGGGAAGGTAGACCTCGAGCTCCATCAGGCGCCGATTAAAGTCTTGCTTCTCTGCAGGTGGAGCCCAGCGGTTCCAGATCTGATGTGCTCCTTTGGCTTTGTGCACCAGTTTCTCTAGATGGGTGAGCATAAAGTCATAGGCCTCCAGGGATGTGTCAGGTAGAGCAGCAGCGACGTTCTCACACTCTGCCTCTGCGACTCTTAAAGTGAGACTCAGTTCTTTCTCACCATATGAAGTCCATAATGTGTCTTGGATGAGGTGCTTTACTTCTTTTAACTTCTGCTGACATTCTTTCTCTGTCTTTTCAATGTCGGTTCTTTGCTGCTCACTTAACTCAGGTGCGCCCTCTGCATCTATTTCTTTACACTGCATAATGTAGGTGGCCTCAAGGTCCTCATTTGCCTCCATCACTTTAGAGCCCTCTGTTGTGAGTCTTTTGAAGTTTTCCTCTAGCTCCTCCACAGACATGTCCATATGAGTCCTCATAATATGGTTGGTGAGTCTGGAAAAAAGTCTTTTTGCTGTGGTTCGCTCCACTTTCAGGTCTTCGAGTGACTTAGTCTCAGCCATGTTACTCCTTCTTGGCTGTTGGACAGACAGACAACAGAACTTTTCCTCCAGGCCCCCGGTTGAGTCTTCTCAATCTTTGTGGTGGGCTGTAGTGGAGTCTTCACTGGTCAAACAGTTTCACTGGTAAGGCGGTTTTTCACTGTCAAGCGCTCCAGTTACTGTGAGGTGTCCGCACTTGAAGGACCAGGACCAGACTTCCTTTTTCACTCAGCTTTCCTTTTTTATTCCAACAGTTGTACAGATGATACAGTTGATTTAGTCAACAGTGGTTACAACTAGTCAGGTGTTCAGCTAATCAGATGATCAGTTAATCAGCTTTTCAGAATGTCAGGTGTTCAGGTGAAAAACCTTCAAACAGAAACACAAATAAATTAAATACTTTGCTACAAATTTATACAATAAATGCTCAGATAAATATTCAATAATTACTTGAATAGACTTATCTTTTATGCAGAACAATTTATATAGAACAAACATTTACACATTCAGTGATTACTCAAATTAATTTTGTCTTCCTCCACCTAAAAGAAACAGATCCAAAAAGCACCTTAAAAACTCCAATCAATGAGCTTACCGATAGTCCTTTAAGTTTAAAGTCCCTTTCCTCACAGGTTTCAAGTCTCTGTGTCTGCTGCTGCCCGCCCTGCTTGCTGTGTTTTTTACAGCATGGCTGGTTTGCTGTTGTTCTTATAGTGCTGGCACGAGCTGCCAGCTGATTTAAATTAAGCTCACCTTGTCAGGCCTCACAGACATGCTGCTGTGCAGAGCATGTGCAGTGTGTGTGTGGTGCGCACGGTGTGGGCGGCGCCAGGTTGCCGTGACAATGTTTCTCGTGGATTTTAACTTCGCCTGTTCTTGAAAGCTCAGAAAGTGAAACAGAACAGATTTAAATGGTAAAATCAAAATCGACTTGTAAAATAAAATAAAAAAACTACATAAATTAAATATTTGAAGAGTCTTTTTAATTTTAGTACATTTGTTCACATCAAGGCCCAGGACTTTAAATTTGTTCAACAATCAGCTACTACATTTTCTTTTCGTGCGACGTGATCATGTTCTCCTTGTGCGTGTAGCAATTTCTTATGGTGGATCTGAAGTGCGCACCACCACAATTACAAATCCCCCACCACCTTATATATATATATATATATATATATATATATATATATACTGTATGTATATATATGTATATATATATATATATATATATATATATATATATATATATATATATATATATATATATATATATATATATATATATATATATATATATATATATATATATATATATATATATATATATATATATATATATATATATATATATATATATATATATATATATATATATATATATATATATATATATATATATATATATATATATATATATATATATATATATATATATATATATATATATATATATATATATATATATATATATATATATATATATATATATATATATATATATATATATATATATATATATATATATATATATATATATATATATATATATATATATATATATATATATATATATATATATATATATATATATATATATATATATATATATATATGTATATATATGATATATATATAGCTTTATTTGTCCCTGTAGGGAAATTAGTTTGCAACATTGTCAGCAGGCATTTACATAAAGGACATACTTATACAAACATGACATTAACATCCATCATTACAGCAAAGACGTTTAATTAAAAAAAATTATAATATAAGATAAGTGGTTAAAAAACAAGGTACTGTATCCTAAAGCATAAAAAAACGCAAAATGGTTTCATTCGAGCTCTTATTTTGAAGGCTAGCTGATAATAACGGAAGTGATTTCCTCCAGGCACTGTACAGGAAGCTGTTCTTTTTGTATCTTCACTGTGTTCTATGTTCCGTATCGAAGAACTATGCCTGTTTTCTCTGGACTTCTGGTGAAATTAGTTTAATTTTGAGTTATATTCAGCTGTAACTACTCGGTTAATGTTGAAGGCAAATACTGATGAACGAAGCTAACAGAGATGTGGAGACAGCAGGTCCAGCAGCACCTGGATGCAGAAGAAGAAGAAATGGAGGATTTCCTTGGAAGTAGAGATGCTGTTGAACAGGAAACAACTGGAGGAAACCAAATCTTAGATGCAGTTTTCAGTCCCAACGATCAACTGCGTATAATAGGTTTGTATTGTAATGTACTTTCATGTACATTTGTGACCATTAAAAGAGGATGCAGGTAGTCTTCTTCACCAGTGTTGCCAGATCTCGCGACAGAAACAAGCGACCAGCCCCATGAAAACAAGCACAAACAAGCGACTCACTCTTTAAAAACACGCCCAACTGGTTACCCATCCCATTGTTTAAAACAAAGCCGATTTTTAAACAGTATAAACATAAATTTATTATGGCATACATATAAACAGTAAAATTATGCTAAACACTTTGAAGAACATATCCACTCTAAAAAATAAAAATACATTTTGCATTTTTATACAAATTAATCCCATTAAGCCTCTGGGACTCATTTAACAGAGAGACCTGAATTTTAAACGAAGAGTGATGACAATGGACAACGACAACAACAGACAATCATAAAGGATGTGTACAAATTAAAAAATTAAATAAAAATTAAACAGCAAACTCATAGTAAGCTTAAAGCTCCACTGACATGTTCTTTTAACTTTTCAAAAAATGGCACAACATATATAAATATTAAGATAGACCTCTGACCGTTTTTGCTAAAATAATGTTCAATGAATGACATTTCCTCTCAAAATATTTTAAATTTAGCGCCGTTTTTTTAGACCATAAATCCGGATTTTCCGGTCACGTGTCAGCATTACCGTTCTGACGTCACGTCCGATACTGAACTCTGCTCAAACCGTACATTGAATGGACAAAAATATAAACGCATCCGTCGAATTTAGCCAATTAAAACTACATTTTAGCGATTTGGCTTCAGTTTGGGGAAAAAAAAGTTATTTTGAGTGATGCACAACGAACGCAAAGGTTTATATTCTCCGTTTTGCTTTTTTTTTTCAAGGGAGGTTTCACATTGAGCACCAGATGGCAGCAGAGCTATCGTGATAACTCTTACAGAAGCAACACGGAGAATATAAACCTTTGCGTTCGTTGTGCATCACTCAAAATAACTTTTTTTTCCCCAAACTGAAGCCAAATCGCTAAAATGTAGTTTTAATTGGCTAAATTCGACGGATGCGTTTATATTTTTGTCCATTCAATGTACGGTTTGAGCAGAGTTCAGTATCGGACGTGACGTCAGAACGGTAATGCTGACACGTGACCGGAAAATCCGGATTTATGGTCTAAAAAAACGGCGCTAAATTTAAAATATTTTGAGAGGAAATGTCATTCATTGAACATTATTTTAGCAAAAACGGTCAGAGGTCTATCTTAATATTTATATATGTTGTGCCATTTTTTGAAAAGTTAAAAGAACATGTCAGTGGAGCTTTAAGTCAACAAAAAACTTTCTTTAATCTCTATCCTGAATCATGCTTTAAGTGTGTGCTTTTTCTCCCATTCTTTAATACTGTATATTTTTTCCCATATTTCCCCAACTTATTGGAGCTCATTTTAGCTTGGTCTTGTCACTCTAGACAAAGAATAAAGAACAAAGAATAACAAGCCCAAACAAGTGATTTTACAACCGACACAAGCCCAAGAACCCGCAACAAGCGACTCACAAAAAGCAAGCCCAAAGTTGCTTATAATAAACGGACTTGGCAACTATGGTCTTCACTCAAACGTATTTATGTAACTAACTGTTTTTAAACCGCCCATGTAACCGCCGTACAGTGGTACCCAGAATGCCTTGCGCACACACTCTTAAAGTGACAGTACAGTATTTACCATACATTACATCTCCCTTCCTTAAAAGAGAATACATATGTAACTGAGTAACAAATATTTTCCTAAGCTCACTAGTAACAGAAGATCATTTTAACTGTAATAAACAATTTCCAGTCCACCATCCTCCCTGAAACAAACGAGAACACAGTTTTGTGTTAATCATGTAACCAAAATACAAAATTAAAGTCACAACCTGTGCAGTAGTGCATATAAACCACTATTAACAAAGATAACTGACACTGTAGAAACAAACAAAAAAAAAATCTGCTTCTCTCATGTCAGATCATCTACATACAGTTGACTACAGGTTAAGTTTAGTCGGTGGTGTGCTCACTCTGCCGGAGCGAGTGATTCTAGACCCTTCAATAAAAGTGTCCTGTTTGACAGAACCTGATATCGCTGGTTCTTCTATCCCGCCCGTGTCCGTGTCCTCCATTGAAGTGGTTACAACAGGACCACTGTTGAATGACGTGAGGTGGCTGGGAGTTGCCAACAGATGGCGTCTGTTCCTTCGGTATTGCTCCCCCTGTGCTGTCTCCACAATATAAGATCTGGGTGTGGAGCTTGTGCCTTGGACTACAGCAGGATTTGTCCACTGTTTCTGTCCATCCAGTTTTGTGAGCACCAAGTCCCCTGGGCTCAGTGGTGGTAAGTGTCGCACTCCATTGCGGCGATTGTAGAAATAGGCCTGTTTTTGTTTAGCTGTGTCATCAGTTTGTTGAATTTTGTTCATGTCAGGCCAGCCAGGGTTCAGATTGTCCTGCAGGGTGGGCGTAGTCGTCCTGATTTTCCTGCCCATTAACAGTTCGGCTTGACTGGCTCCTGTAGAAGTGTTGGGTGTGGCTCTGTATGTCATCAGAGCGAGGACGGGGTCATCCTGGCGTATAATGCTCTTGCAACCTGAACAGCCCTCTCCGCGTGGCCATTACTTTGGGGAAAGTGGGGGCTTGATGTAACGTGAGTAAAGTCATAAGCCCTACTAAACTCCCTCATCTCTGTAGAAGCCAGCTGTGGACCGTTATCACTCACTAACACTTCTGGAATACCATAACGTGCAAAAGTAGCTTTGAGCCTGGCAACAACTTGGCTGCTCGTAGTAGTCGGTAGATGTAAAACCTCCAGAAATCTAGAAAAGTAATCAGATATGACCAAATAGTTATGCTTTTTAAACTCACATAGGTCTACTGCCACTTTCTGCCATGGTCTAGAATGGTAGCTCGGTTGGAAGCAAAGGCTCTTTCCTGTGTCTAAAAAAGCTAAGTCTGGTCCTCTGGACATTCAAAAAAAAATTGTAGAAACGTTTTGTCTTTCGTCCGAAAGACTTCCTCAGTCTGAGCTGCTGTATTCAGCTCAGTCTTATAAAAAGCACCCTCTCACAGTGGATCAACCAGTTGGCTGATGACAGCTGAAACCAGCTGCTCACATGATCAAGGAGGACCATCAGCCTAACGATGTATCGTTAGCACCCTGATGGTTGTTTGCTATTCACAGAGGGCTGAGTGATACTAGCAATAACAGCACGGCTGGGGATTTCAACCAAGCAGATTTAAAGAGTGTATTTCCAAAAACATACAGAAACATAAACTTTGCAACAAGAGGAAACAATACACTGGACCAAGTTTACACCACCATGAAAAATGCCTACAGAGCCCTCCCCCTCCCCCACATTGGTGCTTCTGACCATATCTGTGTTATGCTAAAGCCAGCATACAGGCCACTGGTGAAAGTCACAAAACCAGTCCGCAAGCAGATACGAGTGTGGCCAGAGGGGTCTTCAGAGGCACTCCAGGACTGTTTTGACACCACAGATTGGGGTATGTTCAAAGAAGCTGCTACCACAAACAACAACACATGTCTCCAGGAGTCCCCCATTGACTTTGCATGTAAACTGGACGCTCCTGCTGCTGAAAAGCTGTTCGGTGTGATCACACCATAACTCGGACAACTCTCCTCTGACCTGGTAAAAAATCCCTCACTGACTCTGGAACTTTGTCAAGATACTCAGGCCAACCTGACCTAATTAAGCTGCACACGGTCTGAAGCTGTGGATCACTAGCTGTACTGTGTTTTATCTCAGTGATCCTCTGTGGTGTGGCTGGCACCTGACTAACAACAGAGTCTATTTGTGCTGCTACATCATCTTGTAAATCTTTGTCCCCATAACACTGCTCTGGACTTCTGGATAGAGCATCCGTCACTGCTAAGGTTTTGCCTGGTGCATATTCAGCTACTGCATTAAACCTCATAAGTCTCATCAACAGCCTCTGACATCTCACTGGAACATTGTCCAAGTCCTTACTGTTAATAAGGGGCACTAAGGGCTTATGGTCTGTAATTAGTCTGAAGTTGTCTATTCCAAAGAGGTATTTGTCGAATCTTTCACACGCCCAGACGCCGGCTAGGCACTCTTTTTCAATTTGAGCATACCTCGTCTTGGCGTCACTCAGTCTTCTGGACACGTAGGCTATGGGTTTCCACTGGTCCTTATATTACTGGAGAAGGACAACACCTAGTTCGTAGCTGCTAGCATCAGCTGACACGGCTGTTGGTTTGTTGACGTCGTAGAAAGCTAGAACTAGGGCTGCTGCCAGCAGGGCTTTGAGCTTTTGAAAAGCCTCTTGTTGTGCGTGCTCCCACAACCACTCTGTGTCTCTTTTCAGCAGTGCGTAGAGTGGCTCGCTCACTGTGGACAGCTCTGGAGCATATTTGACCAAATAGTTCACCATTCCCAGAAATATTTTCAGTTCTGTGATGTTGTTTGGCTGGGGAAAGTTCTTGATGCCTGCTACCTTTTCTGGGTCGGGTCGGACACCATCCCCGTCGATAATATGACCTAGAAAACGAACCTGACCTTGTCTGAACTTGCACTTGCGTTCGTTTAGCTTGAGGCCTGCCTCCTCAATGACTTTCAGGGCTTTGTCTAAGCGTTGGTCATGGATCACCTCAGTTTCTCCATGGATGAGGATATCATCCATGTACACTTCTGTCCCTTCAAGTCCTACCAGAGTCTCTGCCATTTTCCTTTGGAAAATCTCTGGCGCGCTTGTGATCCCGAACGGGAGGTGTCGGAAAGCATACCTCCCAAACGGGATGATGAAGGTGGTGAGGTTTTTACTGTCCTCATGCAATGGCACTTGATAAAACCTGCTAGCTGCATCTAATGAAGTAAATACTTTTGACCCTGCGAATATAGGTAGTATTTCCTCAACAGTAGGCAGCACATACTTCTCACATTTTACTGCTCTGTTAAGCTTTTGGTGATCGGCACAGCATCGAACCTCCTGCTTGTTGGGTTTGAGGACAGGCACCATGGCTGCACACCACTTAGGCCCTGTACACACGTAGCTGGATATCAGTAAAACCGAACAGTTTATGATGCGGTTTGGCCTTTCATCCACACGTGAACTCTGGTTTATGTAACTATAAACGAATCATAAAAAAACTCCGACCAAAGTGGAGATTTGAGAATTCTCCGCTTTCGAGTCTGCATGTGGACTTTCAGAACCGGAGGTTCCTGCTCCAGCTGGAGCGGCGCTGACATCACATATGCTCGGCGAAAAAAAGCGCTAAAATGTAAACATACCTGCTCTGACATGATTCCCAGTCGGACATGATTCCCAGTCAGCATTTTCCTGCGTTTTATTAACTTTGTACTCCAACACGGTATTTAAAAGTAGTTCAACCTCGCGGTCTGTCCACACAAACGAAAGAAAAATAAATAAATAACAGGAAGTTGCGGCTGGGTTGAAGGGTTGTGACAGCACTACATTGCCACCTATGGGTTCAGCATATTCATTACAATGCTCTGTTGTAAAAATAAATGGGACATGTAGACGAATATTTTAAATATCCAAACATGTATGTACGGAGATACTTTTTTGCGCAAATATTCGTTTTTCAAACACCAGGCTACGTGTGTAGTGTACAGGGCCTCAGTCGGTTGAGTCACCTTCTCTATGATGTCTTCAGTTTCCAACCGGTGTAGCTCTCTCTTTCGAGTGGGAGAGGTATCCGCCTCGCTGTGTGTACAGCATATGGTTGGGCGTCGTCCTGTAGGACTATTTTCACTGGCTCTGTATTCAGTAGTCCTCCTGACCTGAAAACACCAGTCAGCTCATTCACTCTTTTCACTAGTCCCATGTTTACAGCTTCACGACGACCAAGAAGACAGCTGACTCTCCCTCTAATAACATAGACTTTAAATGAGTACTCTTTTCCTTTGTACTTTGTTGTAGCCTGGAACAACCCCATGCAGCTGAGGTCCCCCTCTGGGCCAATCAAGCAGGTGTCTGGTGGGTCGAGCTCAATTTTGGGCTTCATCATCTTAAATGTTGTTAGGTTAATAACTGTGGCGTCCTCACCAGTGTCTATTTTAAAGTTATTGGGACGCTGCACACCTCCAGATTAATTGACCAGTCTTCCTGGCTGCTTATTTTTCCACCAATTTCACCCAAAAAATAAGGCTGCTTCACCTCCACAGTGACTTCTCTCACTTGTTTTGAGTGACACACACGCTCCCAGTGTCCCTGCCTGTGACACTTATTACACTTGCTCTTGACTGCGGGGCATTTCTTAATCTCTGAGTGCTTGGGTTTTCCACAGCTCTCTGATTTCTGTGCTGCTTGGTGGTTACTGCCAGCCTGCCACTGTCTGTGTTGTCCGCTCCTTTCTATCTGTGGGCCGCTGTGATGACGTAGCGTGTTCACGTGAACCTCTTGTGGGTTAGACTGAAGACTGACCTGCTTAGTTATTTCCTCTTCCTGCCGCACTTGTTCAATAACTTCTGTTAATGTTAGGTCTGCTTTTAGTTGAAATCTGCGGGACAGTTCTTTATCCTTAATGCCCACTACTAGGCGGTCTCTGATGTTGTCTCCAAACTCGCAGTGCTCTGCTAACTCATACAGCACTCGTATGTACTGTTCTGCCGTCTCCCCGGGCAACTGGTTGCGCTGATAGAAACAGGCCCTCTCGTGTATAACGTTATAGCGGGGAATGAAGTACTCGTCAAACTTTTTAAGAACAACTTCAAAGTTTTTCTTTTCCTCTTCATCAGCAAAGTTGAACGAGCTAAATATCTTTTCAGCTTCGCTCCCCATGGCGTAAATGAGTGAACTCACTTGTGTCTCTCCATTGTCCTTGTTTAGCTTCGTTGCTAACCAGTAGCGCGAAAATCTCTGTTTTCACTCCGGCCGCTCGACAGGGCAGTCAAACTTAAATTCACTCGGTGGGTTAAACTTCGCCATGACGATATCTTCCTTTTAGGCGCAGGGAACGTTTTCTTCTGACACCATGTAATGTACTTTCATGTACATTTGTGACCATTAAAAGAGGATGCAGGTAGTCTTCACTCAAACGTATTTATTTAACTACCGTAACTGTTTTTAAACCGCCTGTGTAACTGTCGTACAGTGGTACCCAGAATGCCTTGCGCACACACTCTTAAAGTGACAGTACACTATTTACCCCTTTATCCCTTCTCTATGGCCTCCCCAACAAATCTCTCCACAAGTTACAGATGGTCCAGAACTCAGCTGCCCGTGTCATCACTCAAACCTCCTCCTATAACCACATCACTCCTGTCCTGCAGCAGCTCCACTGGCTCCCGGTTAAATCACGCATCATCTTCAAAATTCTACTTCTCACGTTCAAAGCTATCCACAACCTTGCCCCTCCTTATCTATCTGACCTCCTACAAATCTCCATCCCATCACGCTCTCTCAGATCCTCCTCTTCGCTACATCTCCATGTACCCTCTGCCCGCCTCTCCACCATGGGGAGCAGGGCCTTCACCTGCTCTGCCCCTCACCTCTGGAACGCTCTACCGCCAGACCTTCGAAACACCACCTCCCTTTCTCTGTTCAAGACAGCCCTGAAAACACATCTCTTTAGACTAGCTTATCATTAACTTTACTAAATGTATTTTTATTATTTTGTATTTTATAATCTTTATGTATTTTATATTTCAATTTGTCACTGATAATGTTTGAACTGTATTGGTTTGTTAAGTGTCCTTGGGTGTCTTGAAAGGCGCTTTTAAATAAAATGATTATTATTATTATATATTACCCAGAATGCCTTGCGCACACACTCTTAAAGTGACAGAACAGTATTTGCCATACATTACATGTATATTTTTATTCTTTCTGTTGAATGTGATTATGTTACAGTTTAGTCTGAGCTTTCTGGTAGCTAATTAATTTAATTCCTGGAAAGGACATGTGTAACTCTGTTTATAGCTGAGCTTGCTAACATATTAAATAATGTATGAGAGGTTACAAACCCTAAAGTGCTGATGTTAAAGACCATTGATAAACTAAATATTTACATTTTTAATTCTACGACATAAAATCTAACAATTGAAACCCGAAATTACCACATGCATATTTAAAATTGTTGATCACTACATGCAAAACCAGGTACAGAGTATTATTTCCACTCTGCTGGAGGTGGGTGTGAAGTTGAATGTAGGGATCTTGGGAGAAAGGAGAGGGTGTTGAGGCACCCACCTTTTCTTGTTTCTTAACTTTATTTTTAAAGAGCCGTTTAGGAACCGTCTCTAGCACCAGCCTGGTTAAACACTTGAAACATTTTTGTTAAAAGAAGAAAAAAAAAACATTTAAACAGTTTAAGCTGAGTTGGTGGGGTGCTAAAGCCACAGCTTATACTGTAGTGTTATTTAAGGAAAGAGCTGGGGCTAAGCACACTTTGACTCTGGTTTAGCACTGTAACCTGTTTAGAGGAGAAAAAATAACTCTGTGGTCTGAGCAGTAAAACAAATCATGTATGTGTGAATATAAAGCCACAGTTCTCCTTACTGTATTTTACATGTGTTCCAGTGGTTCCTGCAGATGTTCAGAAGTCAGTGCTGATTAAAGAAGAAGCTCCTGAAGAACAGTGGCCTGATGTGGACCAGCAGGATGCAAATTGTCTCCACATAAAAGAGGAAGAGGAGGAACAGTGGACCAATCTAGGAGGACAGCAGCTCAGTATGAAGGAGGAGACAGATTTCACCAGCTTTTCATTAACTGCAGTTCATTTTAAGAGTGAATATGATGAAGAGAAACCTCTGCTCTCACAGCTTCATCAACACCAAGTTGAAGTTGGTGATCTTCCAACCAGCAGCTCAGGTGACCACATACAATCATCAACTGCTGAAGGAGATAAAGATACAAAAAACCCAGATCTAAATTCTTATAGAGATTCTGATTCTACAGAAACTGAAGTTAGTGAAGATGATGAAGAGGATAATGATGTGAACAATCCCGAGTCTCAGCTGAAACTTTTATCAGACTTTGGATTAAAAACTGCACACGATGATGAAGCCCAGGAGTCTTCACCCAGCAGGGTCGCTGAGTCAATTGTGTACAGTGTCCACAATGAAAATGGACAGAAGCCATTTGGTTGTGATGTTTGTGGGCGAAGGTTAAATCAAAAGATACATTTAAACACACACGTGAAAATTCACACAGGTCAGAAACCCTTTTCTTGTGATCTGTGTGAAAAAAGGTTTACTGTAAAGGGTGGTTTAAAAAAACACATGATCATCCACATGGCACAGAAGCCATTCTCTTGTGATCTGTGTGAAAAAAGTTTTACTGAAAAGGGTAATTTAAGGAGACACATGATAATCCACACAGGACAGAAGCCATTCTCTTGTGATCTGTGTGAAAAAAGGTTTACTGATAAGGGCAGTTTGAAAAAACACATGAAAATCCATTCTGAACAGAAACCATTTTGTTGTGATCTGTGTGAAAAAAGATTTACTGTAAAGGGTAATTTAAAACAACACATGATAATTCACACAGGACAGAAACCATTCTCTTGTGATCTGTGTGAAAAAAGTTTTTCTGAAAAGGGTAGTTTAAAGCGACACATGATAATCCACACAGGACAGAAGCCATTCTCATGTGATCTGTGTGAACAAAGGTTTACTGGAAAGGGTAATTTAAGGAGACACATGATAATCCACACAGGACAGAAGCCATTCTCTTGTGATCTGTGTGAAAAAAGGTTTACTGAAAAGGCCAGTTTGAAAAAACACATGAAAATCCATACTGGACAGAAAACATTTTGTTGTGATCTATGTGGCCAACGTTTTACAAGAAGGGGCTGTTTAAATAGACACATAAGAATTCACACGGGAGAGAAGCCGTTTTCTTGTAATCTGTGTGAAAAAAGGTTTATTATAAAGGGTGGTTTAAAAAAACATATGCTAATCCACACTGGACAGAAGCCCTTTTCTTGTGATCAGTGTAGTAAAAAGTTTACACAAAATGACAATTTGAAAAAACATATGATGATCCACACAGGACAGAAGTCCTTTTCTTGTGATCTGTGTGAACGAAGGTTTACTCTAAAGGGAGGTTTAAATACACACATGAGATTTCACAGGGGAGAGAAGCCATTTTCTTGTGATATGTGTGAAAAAAGTTTTACTGAAAAGGCCAGTTTGATAAAACACATGAGAATCCACACTGTGGATAAAAAGTAATTTGAAAGAACTCATAGTCAAGAAACCACTCACACTCACTAATATATTTAATTAAAAAAAGTTTAAATGCGTGAATCTTGTGATGGACAACATAATTTCACTAGTTTTATCTGAGAAACATTTATCTGTCTCCAACACTCATAAAATTTATTTCCACTCATCTGTTCTCGTAAAGTACATACCATTCACTGACTGCATTTGCAAGTATATAAGAATCTTCAGTGTACCTGTTTAATACTGAATAAATACATAAATAAAGTTATGCATACCAATTTTTTTTATTCATAGTCTATGTTTTGTTTGTATCACAACAAAGAATTTGGACACTAAAGAGAGAGACAAGGGCTTGTATCAACTGGCAAAACAGAGGAATCAGGCTTGAAAGGATGTGCAGCAGGCTAACATAGGTATAAGTAGAAATGACAATGGGCCTCATGCACAAACCGTTTGTACGCACAGATATGTGCTTATCCTGTGCGTACGAGTGATTAAGGATCATTTGTGGCATCCAACAATGTTCTCGTATCCTAGGATTTTTCTCAGATACGAACAAAATTTACGAGTGGTCCGGACCTGTCGTATAATTTAGGAGCGTCAGTCTGCTGTCATCCAGACGGATCTTCTCCACTAATAACTTCATATTTCGTTATTTAGAAAATATTTTGGGTTTAAAAAAATCACGCACCATAATTATTCTTGACAATAGGTTATTCTGTTTGAATTAGAATTATAATTTTAAGTTTAATTTGTCTGGTGTGTCGCGCAGGCTTCAGTGAGTCGTGCGCTCCTTGGTCATCAAAGCCGCTCCTCATATTAACACCCAGGTACATAAAATTCCCATACACCGCCGCAGAACAAGTACGAATTAAGACTGATCTTGTGTCAAACACCATCGGAGCAATAGATTATTATATCTGATTCGAAATATAACCTGCAGAATGTGGTGGTTGCGCGCTGACCAGGAGGTGCGCGCATCATTTGTGCTGCAAAACATGTTGGCACGCGTCTTGCAGCGTGGCATTTACAGTATTGTCCATCCATCTCGCAGACTGATCTCCTCCTGTCCGTGCTGCGGCGAGACGTTTGTTTGAAGCCATTTTCAGATCAAACCATTTATTCTTGATTTCTGATACTGTACGACCCACGGGACACACAGCATGCACTACAATATTAATATGAAGTTAACTGTAGTTTAGAGACATTTAAAATGCTTCTGTTGAAAAACACATCCGACACTTGCGGGGGGTGGGGGGGTAGCGGTGCGCTACAGCTCTTCTGAATAAGTGAAACTATAATGTAACACAGTACACTAAAATTAGAGATATTTGACCATCCGACACTTGCGGGGGGTGGGGGCAGCGGTGCGCCACAGCTCTTCTGAATAAGTGAAACTACACAGTTGTTTACAAACTTTACACTAACATTAAAGATATTTGACCATCCGACACCTGCAGGGGGGGGGGGGTAGCCACAGCGCGACTGAGAGCAGATCTCCGAACGCGTGAAGTTCCTCATTTTACTTCATGAGTTTGAATGAATGGACACTTCCTGCTGTCAGAAGGCAGGAAGCGTGGCCTTATATGGTGTTTTGAGGTGGATATTATTCACTTACTTCATGCGAGTATGTGCATGTTAGTGTACCTGTTTAATTGATCACCTTTAATCAGTTTGTTTACCCGTTTTTTTTGTTGATAGTCTATGTTTGTTTGTTCTGACGTGGCATGTTCGTACGAGGGCTTGTATGAACTAAAGTAGAGGAATTAGGCTAAGGATGTGCACATTTTCGTGTATGAGTGCCAATGTTCTAACAAGGGAGGAGAGTGACTAAAATTAGGGATGGGGCCGATCTAGTATCGGGCTCGGATACCAGCATAATTTATGTATCGGATTTTCCCGATCCAACCTGCAGAGCTTTCCGATCCATGATGCATGTCTCTGTGTCTCAAAGTAAAATGGCTTCACATGTGATTCCCTGACAGCTGCTCTGCACGTTGGCTTCAAACTATGGAATGGATTTCCTGAACGGAGGCATGTCTCATGAACCCAAAGTAATAAGACCCGTCTCACATTCAGGAAACCCATTTCATAGTTTGCAGCCAGCTACAATGTGCAGTAGCACTGTGGCTAACAGCTAACCAATTTTTCATTGAAACATGTCTGCTGTGTGGAAGTATTTTACATTAGAAACACCACAAAACAAGACAGCAACATGCAATCACTTCCGGTTCCGGCGGAGCTGATGGACGCTTTTCCCTCTGGCTCTCTGAGTCTTTTAACATCAAACTGACCCGTTTTTCGAATTGGACTAAAGTTTGGTCCATCTTCCTACCGAATTACGGTGTTAGTGACTCAGGGAGCCGCACGGGATCGTACAATTTTTTTATTTCGGTCCTGGACCGGCTGTTGCAACCACCGGTCACTCTGGGCGCTTCCTGCCGGCCAGGTGAGTCGTCGAGCTGGGAGACTACCCCACGTAGCCTCGGTGTTTTGTTTTTTTCCCCCTCCTCCCTTTTTGGACCCTTTCTGAACTGTGGTTCTACCTGGTTTCAAACAAGAATCGCACGGAAGGAATTTCACTGATTTTTTCTGCTGCCTTTTGTCTGAATGACCTCGTGGTTGGGGGGGGGAGTGTACCTGGCCGAACCTGGACCAGAACCAAAACCGAGTTGGCTGTGGGGGACTTTGTTTGCATTAAAGCCGTTCTCAGCTGTGACCCGTTACCCAAACAGGAGGGTCTGTACATCTCCGTGGTATCACGGTGGGAGCCGCGCTCTGTGCTCAGCTGGAGAGACGTGCGGCTGCACGCGGCTGCTTTGAAGTGCCTGATCTGAATGGGAGCAGGACTGAACCGAGCTGAGGATCAATTTGAAGCTGAAGGCTTCACCTCCTCCATTGAGACTTGCTGTTTTTTCATTCTTTTTTCATTTTTATTCTTGGAGGTGGCTTTTTTGGGCTGATAAGGAAACAGTCACATAATAAATATCTTACCTGGTGTAGATAACTGTTTAAAGAGCCTCATTTGGAGAAAACAGTAATTTTCTTTGAAAACATTCAACTGGCTCAGACAGCAGAGAGGTCGTGAAGCAGCGTGACGTGATGTGAGGCGCAGAAGATCAGGATCATCATTGTTTCGGTGCCTATTTCATACTGCTGTGAGCTGTTTGTTGATCAGACGAGCAGAGAGTGAAGCGCGGAGGATCATCATTGGTGCTGTTTCACACTGTTGTGAGCTGTTTGTGGATCAGACGAGCAGAGAGTGAAGCGCGGAGGATCATCATTGGTGCTGTTTCACACTGTTGTGAGCTGTTTGTGGATCAGACGAGCAGAGAGTGAAGCGCGGAGGATCATCATTGGTGCTGTTTCACACTGTTGTGAGCTGTTTGTGGATCAGACGAGCAGAGAGTGAAGCGCGGAGGAACTGGATCATCATTGGTGCCTGTTTCACACTGTTGTGAGCTGTTTGTGGATCAGACGAGCAGAGAGTGAAGCGCGGAGGATCATCATTGGTGCTGTTTCACACTGTTGTGAGCTGTTTGTGGATCAGACGAGCAGAGAGTGAAGCGCGGAGGAACTGGATCATCATTGGTGCTGTTTCACACTGTTGTGAGCTGTTTGTGGATCAGACGAGCAGAGAGTGAAGCGCGGAGGATCATCATTGGTGCTGTTTCACACTGTTGTGAGCTGTTTGTGGATCAGACGAGCAGAGAGTGAAGCGCGGAGGAACTGGATCATCATTGGTGCCTGTTTCACACTGTTGTGAGCTGTTTCTGGATCAGACGAGCAGAGTGTGACGTGTATCGCTGCGTATCAGGAGCTGCGTTGTTGGTGCTGTTCACGCTGTTGTCCCTTCCCTTTATTGACTTGAAACAGGCTTCAACCATGCCCTTAACCTCAGGAGGCCTTTCTGGCAGCTCACTCTGCTGTTTGCTACATATTGTTTGTTTCTTTCCGTTGATTCTGGATCCAGCTTGTGTTCACCATGGCCACATCAATTCATATTCTCAAGGAGGCTGGATCCCCCCACATTCCTCCACAAATTTCTCCACAACGGAATTGTTTGACCACCTAATTTGTGACGCTTTATGGTCTGAGACTTTTCTGCATCATTCATATTACTGTCATTATTTTCAGTTCTCAGACTACCTGGAATCACTGAATCTTATCAACACATCAGGGACTGCCCATCACTGCAGCTTTCATTGTTTTTGGGTTCTGAATGATTGTGTCTTCATTAATGTTTCACATGGTTCAATTATGGGGGAAAAATGTCACACTGTTAACTCCTGTAATTACACATCAGTGACAAAGAAGTCAGGTAAATGTCTGATATTATTGTTGTTAATGATCTCAGGGATTCAGCCCAACCCAGGGCCAATTACTAACTACTGTACACCTAATGAGTTTAAAAATATTTCAGGTCTCCGTTTTCTGCATGTAAACGCTCGTAGCCTTCTACAAAAACTTGATGAACTGAAAATCCTAATCACTTCTTCTGGGGCAGATGTGATCGTTATCTCTGAAACTTGGCTAAAAAAATCTGTTTCGAAAAATGACTTGGCAATCAATGAATTTAAGATCTATCGTTGTGATCGTAATAAAAAGGGAGGTGGAGTCGCTATTTACATCAGAGACTCTTTGGCTGCCACGATTGCGTCTAAAAAAACAATCGCAAACCAGTTTGAGGCTTTAGCTGTGAACATCAGTTTGAAAGGAGGTCAGCCCTTAACTGTTGTAGGTTGTTATCGTCCCCCCTCCGCAACACCTGAAGCTCTATCCTCCCTGACTGAATTCATAGGAAATTTAAAACACAATGAGATTGTTATGGCAGGAGATTTCAACATTGACTGGAATAAGTCGACCCCCCTCTGTGATAAATTCAGGGAATGTTGCCTATCTCTCAATCTAACACAACTTATCGATTCTCCCACCAGACCAAACTTAAAATGTCCCGAAAAATCTTCCACCTTAGATCTGTTTTTCACAAATGCACCTCACAAATTTCCTGGTATAGGTGTATTTGCTAACGTTTTGAGTGATCATTCCGTAATAGCAGCTCTTAGATCTACTAAACTTCCACCTGCTAAGCCCAGAATAATCCAAAAAAGGGATTTGAAACGTTTCTGTGAACAGTCATTCCTTTGGGATCTATCCCACTTTGATTGGCAACATATCCTACAAATCAATGACGTGAACACCGCTTGGAACTATTTTCATGGTAGTTTCATTTACTTTGTAAACAAACACGCTCCTTTCCGGCAGTTCAGGATAAAGGGCCGTGACAGCCCCTGGTTTACTCCTGAACTAGCTGATCTCCTGCACTGGAGAGATCATCTTTGGGCAGCAGCAAGAAAATCACACTCAGACACTGATTGGTTGAAATTTCGGCAGCTAAGGAATAAATGCACAACTGCCATTAAAGCTGCAAAACGTAACTACTTCTTATCTCAGACCTCCAAAAATCTAAACGATCCTAAAAAATTCTGGAAAACCATTAAATCTCTCTCAGGCACCCCCCCAATCATCAAGGTTCTGAATGATGTTGTTGAAGCATTGGATGCTAAGGACTATTGTGCTGCACTTTTCTTAGACCTGTCTAAAGCTTTTGACACTGTGGATCATAACATCCTGTGTCATAAGCTCTCAGAAATCGGTTTCTCTGATCACACCATCGGTTGGTTTTCTAACTATCTTTCCAATCGGAGGCAATGTGTTCAACATAACGGTACTTCTTCCAGCTATTTAACAGTTAAAAATGGTGTACCACAAGGCTCAGTTTTAGGACCAACTCTCTTTACAATCTACATAGCTAATGTAGGTCACTGCATCCCTGATGCATCCTTACATTTCTATGCTGATGATACAGTTGTTTATTGCCGAGCTAAAACAGTAGCTAAGGCTTTCCAGTTACTACAATCCGCTTTTGACATCATCCAGTCAGATTTGTTCCGTCTCAAACTTGTCCTAAATGCTGATAAAACAAAAGGGATGTTTTTTTCAAATAGGAAGGCGGTTCCAGCAGATCCTCCTCTGATTTTTTCTTCAAATGGTGTCCCTATTGAGTTTGTTGATTCCTATAAATATCTGGGTATCCTGATCGATTCACATCTCTCTTTTAAACTCCACGTGGAAAACCTAGTGAAGAAATTGAAAGTTAAACTGGGTTTCTTTTTCAGAAACAGATCCTGTCTATCACTGAATGTCAGGAAACGCCTTGTGTCTGTGACTTTCCTTCCCTCCATTGATTACGGTGACATTCTCTACATGAATGCTCCTAAAAGCACCCTGCAGATGTTGGATGTGGTCTATCATGGTGCACTAAGATTCATAACTGGTTGTGATTATCGTACCCACCACTGCACCCTGTATTCACTGGTTAACTGGACATCATTAACCTCACGCAGACTCTTCCACTGGTACATTTTCATCTTTAAATCACTTCTTGGTCTACTGCCCTCATACATCTCCTCCTACATGTCTTTGCGTGAGTGCAGCTACAGTGTGCGCTCTCAGGACATGATTACCTGCAGTGTTCCGTCAGTGAGGACTGAACTTGGAAAAAGGGCCTTCTCCTACTCTGCTCCTGCTTCATGGAATATCTTACAAAAAGATCTGAAGCTCTCGGCCCTGACCTCCCTAAATGGTTTTCAGAATCTGTTGGAATCCTGGCAAAAACCAATGCAGATTTGTTCCTGTCTTTGATTTTATACGTCTACCTTATAATGTTTTGCTAGTTTTTTGATACTTTGTTAAAAAAAAAAAAAAAAAATCTTTTTGTTTTTTTTTCTTTCTTTTTGTTTTCTATTGTTTATTGTTTGTTTGTTTATTGTTTAATGAAATTCTATCACTGCTGTTCATTGTTCTTTAGTTTTAGCAGGTCGCTTTCGTAAATGAGCCCATGAGGTTCAAAAGATTTACCTGACTAAATAAAGGTTGAATGAATGAACATGCAATGTCTGCAGAGCCATAGCACCACATTAAACCACGATAAAATTAGTTTTCCGTTGGACATTCAAGCTCCGGGGCTTCAGTAGTGTGTTATTTTCATTTAGTCCGGAGAAGGCAGTCGGATTTTGGTCAGTTGCGCTCAGTCTGCCTGTCTTGGAGAAGGGGCAGACTGAGAACAGCTGACCGAAATCTTACTGCCTTCTACTAACTGAACAAAAATAACACACTACTGAAGCCCCAGAGCTCAAATGTTTATCAAGAAGTTGCTAAACTTCATCGTAATTAATGTCCAAACATTATCAGTTGTAGAAAATGAAAGATTTCACAGCTTGATATTGGCAGCCAAGATAACTAGTTTACCCTCCAGGAGACATTTATCAATACAACAGTAGACAATCATAAAAAGCATATAAATAGAAAAATACAAGAAAATTATACTCTGTGTGTATATATATATATATATATATATATCAATCAATCAATCAAAACTTTATTTCAGACGCATATGGTCCATAGTAACAAAAACAACCACCACCAAAAATAAAAATATATAAAAAATTAAAAAGACAACATCAACAAGACACAGTAAAAATAGAATGTTCATCCATTGCCAAATAATTTGAGGCGCCAGTGATTCCACAGACTTGAATAGAACCTAACCGAGCTTTGTGCAGGGTTGGTCAGAGTATAGATGATGCTATTTGCAGAGTTTGTTAGCCTACACATACATCTGTACATAAGGTTACGAAGCACAGCTGCACAAGTTGGTACGTTGGCATTTGCAAACATCTGGCTGGCACTACTCCATCGCGGCACCTTAAGCAGCATCCTCATGCCATCATTGTATGCCACCTGTAGTTTATGCATACTGCTCTTTCTGTAATGCCGCCACAGGTGTGCAGTGTACATTGGGGTACAATATGCTTTAAAGAGTGCAGTTTTTACAGACACTGAGCACATAGAGAACCTCCGAAGAAGCACATTAGCTTGTACATATTGCATACAACGCTGCCTGTAAATGTCCCTGTCATCAGACAGGTCAGCGGTTATGTAGTGTCCCAAGTATTTCACCTCCTCACTGACTTGGAGGATGTTGCCAGACAGAGTGAAGTCAGGGAAAGATAATTTAGTGTCCTCTTTGCTCCTGATAATCATGATGATACTTTTTATTGCATTATATTTGATGTCAAAGTCCAGTCCATACTGCGAGCAAACTCTTAACAGTTGCTGCAGACCAGCACTATATGGACAAAATATAACGAGATCATCAGCATACATTAGGTGGTTGATGGTTCTATTACCAACCCAACAACCAGTCCTACATTGATTCAGCAGTTTAGATAAATCATCCATATACACGTTAAAAAAGCAAGGAGACAAAATGCTGCCTTGTCGCACACCATTACTCACATAAAAAGACGATGAAACAGATTTTCCCCATTTTACACACATGGACTGGTGAGCATACCAATACACTAAGATTCTTAAAAGATATTTTGGTACTCCTCTTTCATGCAATTTATAAAACAATTTCCCATGATTTACATGATCAAACGCTTTTGAAGCATCTATAAAACACGTAAAAATTGTGGTATTATGCCTATTGTATAGATCCAAGATCTCCTTGAGAGCAAAAATGCACATATCAGTGCCAAGGTTTGGTTTGAAGCCAAACTGATTGTCGGAAGTCAGGAGAAACTTCTCCATTCTGTTTAACATAGCTCTCTCCAAGACCTTTGATAAAATACTGGCTAGAGCTATAGGTCGATAGTTGTCTTTGCTATTTATCTTACCAGCCTTATTCTTAACAATAGGCACTAAAATCACAGACAGTATAGAATCTGGTAAAATGCCATGAATTAAAAACCCAGTAAAACAAATGGCAAGCAAGGGAAAAAGTTTCCTGCTTGCAAATTTTAAGTGCTCTGCGGATATCTTATCCGCGCCACATGCCTTATTATTTTTCAGCTTCATAACAATATCCACAACTTCTTGTGCAGAAATAGTAACATCTTCATGTTTGTCTATGTCGTTCAACACAAAGGGATTACTTTTATTACGGTTAAACAGTTCATGATAGTGTTCCTTCCATAATTGCATAATTTCATCTGGTCCATTTGCACCATCAATGTTTGTTGGCAAGTATAGTATATATATATATATACAGTATATATTTGTATACAGTATGTATATATATACACAGTATATATATATATACACATATATATATATATATATATATATATATATATATATATATATATATATATATATATATATATATATATATATATATATATATATATATATATATATATATATATTAGGGGTGTAACGGTACGCTAAAATCACATTTCGGTTCGGTTCAATTACAAGGAGGGCTCGGTTCGGTTTATTTTCGGTTTATTTTCGGTACAAAAAAAAAAAGACAAAATAAAGACTTACAAAATGTTTATTTTGAAAATATGCCAAAAATATGTTTGTATTGTATTGTAGTAATAAATAAAAGTGACCCATTTGGATGATATTTTAAATAAACAGCACTCTACAATAAATAAATTATATTAAAAATAATAAAAATCTTAATGAATACAATAACAGTCAGAACCAGAACAATAAGCAGCAACAGACTGTTTACAATCTTAACTAATAAAGTTTTTGTCCAGTAGCACCAGTGTGGCTGTATTTGTCCTCATTACTCACAACCTCTTCTTGGTGGGACTGGTCCTGGAACAGTTCCAGAGTTCAATTCAGTCATCACACACTTCTTAGCTGCAGCAGGTGATCTCTGGTGGATTTCCCTGAAGTGGAAGGAGAGCAGCTACCTCTGTAACTGGAAATACTGGAAATAAAACACAGAGGTAAAAAAATAAGTTAATAAGATTATAATTTTAAATAATAATAAATTATAAATAATAATTATAATAAAATAACAATACCTCTTGAACGGTTGAATATCTCACTCATCATCAGGGCAGGGTTTAAATCAGCTCCAGGACTTGTTGACCATCAGTTTTAGTTTTTTCATAAAGAGCTGAACTTTTTGACTTAAGTGTTGACGTGATGGATGTCTCATAGCAAGGATCAACTGTGCATTAAAAACTTTCAGACTTAGATTCAGAGCTTTAAAAACTCATACAGTTTGTGTTATTGATCTGGACCCATCTAAATTACCTGATGAAGTTGTTTAAATGCAGCTGTGTTGTTAGCGCACTTTGTAGAAGTTGTTTAAATGCAGCTGTGTGGTTAGCGTACTTTGTAACAGCTCGTTCACGTTCTGATGACGTAGTTTCCAGCGCGTTCACGTTAGACGTGTTGCTGCTGCAGATCCAGTCTTCATGAAAAAACGTCCACACACACAGCTTTGTGCGCTCGTCTTTTAACAAGAAAACCATAACGTTAACAAACAGGAAACCGCAGCGAGAAGCTAACGGCTAATGCTGCGCGTGCTGCGAGATAATAGCTCCGTGCTGAAACGCGCCCAGGAAATTTTGTTCCGCGGCGCACATATTAACATTCAATGAGTGAAAAAATAACCGTTTCGGTACAGCACGTTCGGTTCGGTCCACCTCCGTACCTTTTCGGTTCGGTACACCAACTACAACCGTTACATGCCTAATATATATATATATATATATATATATATATATATATATATATATATATATATATATATATATATATATATATATGTATATATATATATATATATATATATATATATATGTATATATATATATA
>JBBPBX010007338.1:20568-31395 GCA_038048925.1 Garcialebias charrua | reverse complement strand
TCAACCTGTATAAATAAAGGTTGAATGAAAAAAAAATATATATATATTTTTTCTGTGTATTTTTATGTGCCCAGGGCACTTTATTATTATGCCCCAGTATATTTGTTTATGTTGGTTGCCCACCTGGCCACGCTGTTAAAAGCACTTTTTGAAAGCCTGAATGAAATCAGTCTTAATTAGATCGCTCTATTGGATGATAGGGGTGGGCGATATGGCTCAAAAATTATATCATGATATTTCATAGTATTATCACGATAACGATAAATTTTGTGATTTATGTCTCCACCCTCATCTGCCCCACTCCGGGCCCTTGAGCAAGGCCCTTAACCCACACCATCTGCTCCCTCGGGAACCCTAGATATCAGCTCTCTACTCCACACAGAGGGCTGTGGTTGCTCGGTGGTCTGTGGTTGTGTCAGGAAGGGCATCCGGCGTAAAAACAACTGCCAAATCTTCGTGCGACTAGATCGCTGTGGTGACCCCTAACGCAGGGAAAAAAGCCGAAAGAAGAAGAAAAAAAAACACATATCACGATAACGATAAATTTTGTGATATAACCAAAAAAAAAAATCAAATTTATTTATTTGACAAAATTAAATTTACATGTTGCTTTGCAGTATTATATAAAATTTAAAAACAAAACAAAACAAGGTAATTTTACTGAAATTACTTTATTTAGTAAAGTATTCAGTCTCCAAGTATTAAAAAAAAAAGATCTGTTATTTAGACTGAAAAAGTCTGCACAAAATATAGATCAACAAAATCCACCACAAAAACTAAAGTGCAGGTGTAGTTTCCTAAAACAACTAACAACTAAATAAAATGAATCTTAAAATCTGTAACCTGGCTTTGGAATGACTGTGTGAGACAGCTGAGCCGTGCGTGTGTACAGACCGTTTTAGAGCAAGGGAGAGACGAAGCCCGCACATGCTGAGCAGCGCGAGGCGGGGGGAGGGGGGACGAGCTCTCTGTACCTGTTCAGTTTAAGCAGGGGAAGAGACAGCTGAGACGCGTTGTGTTTTTAGCATTTTAGCTAGTGTTACACCAGTACCAACAGGTGGAGGGAGGTGCGCAGCTCGGTTTGATCTTTTGAAGCGCTCGGATGGAGGGCAGGGCGTCATGAAATTAGCATATCATGATATAACTTTTTTGCCTGGGCAAGCTTTTTTTACCGGTAATACCGGGAACAATATGATATGGCCCAGCCCTATTGGACGGTGCTGTGAGTCTGCCTATAAATAGGCTGGATGCAGAGATCTGGGCACGGAGGTTTGGAGGTTTGTGTTTCTCCGCCCGCCCCTCACCACTTGGGTTGTCACTCCTGAGGGAGTTGTGTGCTGTGAGCAGGTTCGTGCTCGTTTTAGCTCTAGTGAACCTAGCAGCTTGTGTTTGGTTGGCCGTGGAGGGCTTATTAGTGTTGCTGGACTTTGGGCCGTTTGCTACTTTTTTAAATTATTTGGCCTGGTGGGATTGGTAGTCCTATTTTTCGTTCTTAACATGACCAAAGGTGGGAGTTAAACCGTAAGTCCGACGCTGATAGGGGCTTCAACGGCCCTGTATGGGTTGGCCCCCTACTTTGTTGTTTTATTATTTTTGGCTGGCTCACCAGACCCAACTTTCAGTTAATACTTTGTTTTGTTTGTGACACAGGGAAAACTGAAGGTGAACTGAATGTTAAAATACCCTCAATAAAAGCTGGTAAATCATTAAAAGCATTGCGTTATTGACTCTGAAAGACCCCAGTTCTTTTTTTAAAGTACATCCCCTGCTAAGCCTTGATGCTAATAAGGTCGACTCATGAGTCCCACTTTGACAGTCCAGAATCACATCTATGTACTTGTAGCACAAGACAGCTTCAATCTGCTCTCCATCAATGGTGGTTGGAGAGAATGACTGAAGCTTCCTGAAGTCAATAGTCATTCATTTTGTGTGTGTGTGTGTGTGTTCAGAACCAATTTAGATTTTTTGCACCAGTTAATGAAGACTCTCTGCAAAGCTTTTCTTTCTGCAGCTGTGCAGCTTCCATGTCACACATATATTTGTATCTATTGATTTTAAGAAAAGAGGTCAATTTGTCCTCTAGTAGTCTAAGCTTAAGGCAGCATAAGAAGCCAACCCTAACTAAATGATTCATCAACAAGGAAAGTCTTAAGCCCAGTCTTAAAACTGGACAATGTGTCAGCCTCACAGACAGAATCTGGAAGTTGGTTCCACAAGAGAGGAGCCTGATAACTGAAATATCTTCCTCCCATTCTGCTTTTGCTACACTCTATTTAACAAGAGAAGCAAGAGCCACCAAACAAAACACAACAAAATACATATCAATTCAACTTTTATCTATACAGAATAATCCCATTGAGCCTCAGGGACTCATTTACAAGAGAGATCTGATTTTAACAGTTATGACAACAGTGGACAACAAAGACATCCATCCATCCATCCATCCATTATCTTCCAGTTTTTTCAATGTCGGGTCACGGGGACAGCAGCTTGAGCGGGAAGGCTCAGACATCTCTTTCCACAGCCACCTCTTATAGCTCTTCTGGGGGGACCCCAAGGCGTTCCAAGGCCAACCAAGAGACATAGTGTCTCCAGCGTGTCCAGTCGGACATGCCTGAAGCACCTCCTTAGGGAGGCGCCCAGGGAGCATCCTTACCAGATGCCCGAACCACCTCAAATGGCTCCTCTCGATGTGGAGGAGTGGTGGTTCTACCCCGAGTCTCTCCCAGATAACTGAACTTCTCACCCTATCTCTAAGGGAGAGGCAGCTACCCTACAGAGGAAACTCATTTCAACCGCCTGTATCCGCAATCTCATTCTTTTGGTCAATATCCAGAGCTTGTGACCATAGGTGAGGGAAGGAACGTAGACCAACCAGTAAACAAAGAGCTTTGCCTTACATCTCAGCTCTCTCTTCACCACAACAGACCGGTACAGAGTGCGCAATACTGCAGACGCTGCATCAATCCGTCTGTCAATCTCACATTCCATTCTTCCCTTACTCATGAACAAAACTCTGAGATACTTGAACTCCTCCACTTGAGGCAGAACCTCACCCTCGACCTGAAGAGAGCAATCCACCCTTTTCTGGTTGAGAATCATGGCCTCAGATTTGGAGGTGCTGATTCTCATCCCAGCCTCTTCACACTCGGCTACGAACCGCTCCAGTGAGAGCTGAAGATCACGGCTCGATGATGTCAACAGCAAAGACAACAATACACAATTTTTTTCCCGAACAGACAAAAAGTAAAAACAAAGAAAGAATAAATAAAAAGTCATGCCAACTGATATGCAATTTTTTTTGTTGAAAAGGAGCATTTAGAAGATAAAAATAATATGATTTCCTGCCCCTGTCATACACATCAATATACAATCATTTTAGTCTCTCAACACCATTTCAACCTGGATAGACTCACACAACAAGAGAGAAGAATACAATTAAAAGGTTTTATTGATTAGAGTTTCTTTGGAGCTCGGGCCTCGGCGGAGGGCATGCATGCCGGACCGCTGAGAGCTTGAATGTCCGGCATAGGGAGATAGATTATGGATATCTATAGCAAGACATTTCATAATTTAGACTGACAATGAGCTCACTTCTAATTAGTTCAGTAGAACATTTGTTTCGCACATCAGTCCACTTACTTTTCATGAAAGAGAAAATCCTTTCCACAAACCCAGTGGAAGATGGGATGCTGAGGACAAAGGATACAACAGCTGGATGTTGGAGAGGTCAGCTGCCTGAAGAACTTGCATCCACTTCTCTGCTGTTCCCTGGGACTGCCACCTTTCTTTCTCCTGAGGTGAGGTGGTGAGGTGGTCTATCAGGCTGTTTGCAGTCACACATTCCTCATACAGCTCATCCATAGACATGTTCAGCCTGCCAAAAGGTGTTAAAGTTCATTAGTGATACATAGCCTAGGTTATGTAGTGATAAATAAATGGAAAAACGTGTATTGTTTATATTTATAATTTAGCATTGTATTTAAACTACATTTTGAAATGTATTTATTAATTTACCTATATGAACTGTGATTTTTTTAAAGATGGACAAGGTTGTATGTTTGCATAATGTTAAGTAAATTCACAATTATGTATTTATTTGTACATGTCAATTGTACACATTTGTTTATAACTATCAATAATTAAACATGGTTCACCACTACACTGGAAATGATTGAATTTTTACCTGCCAACCAGGTGAAGACTTTCAGTGATCTTCTCCACTTCCTCAAAGGATATTTTTCCAGATGCCAGAGAGAGGGGCTGAAGGTGAAAGAGCCAGTTTTCCTCTGAGAAGTCAAACCACTTCTGGACATAACTGATGGCAGTGAAGGCTGTAAAGTCCTGCCTGGCCACACCAGCTTCAGATGGCAAGAGACGCTGCAGCTTTTGTCTTGTTCCGTACCCGTAGAACCCATCATCTCTTCTCTGAATTAACCTTCTCAAAAAAGAGTCCATGATGGAAAAGAGGTCAACAGATGTGGTTACATTCCTCTCTAGCTTTTTGACCACCTCTTCAAACAGCATTTCTGCAGCAGTCACCTGTAATTAAGGGACAAAATAAAAAAATACTTTATAAATTTGTGTAATTTAATTTTTTATTTATATAATTATTTTTAAATATATTTTATGCATTCATTTTTCAATTCTACTTGTTTATTACAATAATATTCATATATATACAGTATATATATATATATATATATATATATTTACATACCATTATTTTTATATATAATATTATATTATATATATATATATATATATTTACATACCATATCTGCCTCTGGTGTTGCCCGGTGCAGAACAAATTGGTCAAGGGTTCTCCTGGTTTTGTTGTCTTTCACGTTTCTTATGTGTCCAACTGCAGAAGCATGCTGTTTCACATCACACTGTCCACCGTGGGCTACAGAAAAAGTACGCTTGCAGACAGTACAGCTCGCTTTGTAGCCATTATCATTCACGCGTTCCAGCCACACGTTCCTTTTCCCACTCGACTCTGTATTTTTGCAGCCGTTTCTTTTTTTTCCTGGGGGGAGTAGTCAGGCTCGAAGGTGATCTATGTTCACTGTTTAAATCACCTGAATGCTTGCCGCTGCCGCTTGCGTCCATGCTGCTTTCTTCTTCAAATGCTGTCGCTGACTCGCTGCCGTGTCTTCCGTAAACAGCCAAGACTGGACCAATGAGATGAGCCGGATTCTGTAGTTTCAATCACGTGTGTAAAGGGCTGTCAGCTCATTGGTCACAGAGCAGAGCGGCTTCTTAACCGTAATAATTGACATAAAAGCGCATCATTATTGATCAACTCCATTGACGTTGACAGAATAGTTTTGATTCTCACGATATTACGGGACAAAGTGCGTCCCGTAATAGATCAGTAAGGGACACGTACTTTTGTTTCTAAATACGGAACGATTCCGTTTTTCAAGGGACGGTTGGCAACCCTAACTCCATCGCTCCTATCAAACAGGCATCTTCAAAGAACAAACCTTCACCATGGCTCAACGAAACGACGCGAGCTCTTCGACAACGTTGCAGAAAAGCAGAACGAAAATGGAAGCGCGATCGGCTTCATGTATCTCAAGGAATACTGAGAGACTGTCTCTGTGAGTATCATAATGCTGTGAAACAGGCCAAGTCACAGTACCTCTCCAATTTAATCTCCACCAGCTCCAACCGGCCGCGGACGCTTTTCAGCACACTCCAGTCTGTCATCAACCCATCTGTCAATGTTCTGAAAACTGCCACACAGTCTACCTGCGATGACTTTCAGAGCTATTTTGTCAACAAAATAGACTCTATCAGGCAGAACATTGTCAGTTCATCCAACACCATCCAGTCTTGTGCGTCTGCAATAACCACAGCTGTTTTTGACCAATTTGACCTGGTTTCACTCCCTCACCTCACCAAGGTGGTTCAGCAGATGAAACCAACTAACTGTTCTCTGGACATCATTCCCTCTAAAATGTTCAAACAGTCCTTTGATGTAATTGGTCCTTGTGTTTTGTCATTTATTAACAGCTGTCTATCTTCAGGTTTTGTGCCATCTGCTTTCAAACATGCTGTGGTCAGGCCTCTTCTCAAAAAACCAGGCCTAGATCCTACAGCTCTCTCTAATTTCAGACCAGTTTCACATCTGTCATTTCTATCAAAGGTCCTAGAAAAGATTGTTTTTATTCAACTTCAATCTTTTCTAGAACTCAACAACCTGTTTGAAAAATTTCAGTCAGGTTTTCGAGCTCGTCACAGCACTGAATCTGCACTGCTCAAAGTACAGAATGACATTCTTCTGTCCCTGGATGCAAAAAACCCTGCACTGCTGGTGATGTTAGACCTCTCAGCAGCTTTTGACACCGTCGACCATCAGGTACTAATCAACCGCTTGTCTCAGCAGGTTGGCCTCCAGGGAGCTGTGCTTGAGTGGTTCAAATCTTACCTGTCTGGGAGAACTTTCTCTGTCATGATAGGCGATCTGTCCTCCTCTTCATCAACCCCTCTGACCTCTGGCGTACCACAGGGATCTATTCTAGGGCCAGTCCTCTTCTCTCTTTACATGCTGCCATTAGGATCAATCATTGCACGTCATAACCTGTCTTTTCACATGTATGCAGACGATTTACAAATCTATCTGCCAGTCACTCCCAACCCCTCACCCAGTTCAAACACTCTTGTCAACTGCTTAAATGACATTAAGCACTGGCTCTCTCAAAACTTCCTCCACCTAAACACAGATAAAACTGAATGCATTTTATTTAGTGCACCTGGTGACACCAGCAACATCCTTCCCAGTCCCAGTGTTGGTTTCCCCCTCCCCCACTTCAACCCGGTGGTCAGAAATCTTGGAGTGCAGCTTGACTCCAACTTAAAGTTTGATAAACAGATCAGTTCTGTTGTCAAGACCAGCTTCTTTCAGCTCCGACTGCTCTCCAAAGTCAAGTCATTTCTCAGCCGTGGTGATCTGGAGAAGGCCATCCATGCCTTTGTGACCTCCAGACTTGACTATTGTAATGCTTTGTATGTTGGTATTAATCAATCCTCCATCTCCCGTTTACAGCTTGTACAGAACTCTGCCGCGCGCTTTTTGACCAACACACGAAAATATGAACACATCACTCCTGTCCTGTCCTCTCTACACTGGCTCCCGGTTCAGTTCAGGATACAGTTCAAGCTGCTCCTGTTTGTTTTCAAAGCTCTGAATGGACTTGCTCCTCTGTACATCTCAGAACTTTTGAAAGCCCATCAGCCCGGCAGAGATTTACGCTCTGCCAGTCAACACCTGCTGGAGGTGCCTCGCTCAAGGTACAAACAATGGGGAGACCGGTCATTTTCTGTTGCCGGCCCAAAAGCCTGGAACAGCCTCCCCCTTGAGCTGCGTGCCACCTCTGATCTGACTCTGTTCAAAACCAGACTGAAGACCCACTTGTTCAAAAAAGCTTTCAGTGTGTAAAAAAGCTTTCAGTGTGTAACTTTTATTACTTTTGGTAGTTTAGTATGTAGCATTTTTTATTTCCATTGCCTTTTTATTTCCACTTGCTCAAATAAGCTTCCAGTGTGTAACTTTTATTACTTCTGGTATTTTAATATGTAACATTTTTTAATTTCCATTGCCTTTTTATTTCCACTTGTTCAAAAAAGCTTTCAGCGTGTAACTTTTATTACTTGTGTTATTTTAGTATGTAGCATTTTTTTATTTCCATTGCTTCTTTTATTGCTGTTGTTTCTTATTCTATTTTCATTGATTTATTGTTCCAGTTTATTCATCTTTTTATCCTGTTAAGCACCTTGGTCAATGCAAGGCATTGTAGGAAGGTGCTATACAAATAAAGTTTATTATTATTATTATTATTATTATGCTCTTCATCTGGTGATGAGGTGAGTCTGGTGCTAGCAGGTCTGTTTGGATCATCAAAACGTGCATAAAACTTATTGAGGGCATCAGGCAGAGATGGGTCCCTGGGGCATTGTTTGTTTTTGCCTTTGTAATCTGTTATGCATTTAATACCCTTCCACATGCTCCGTGGGTCTTGTGAGGTGAACTGTCCCTCGATCCTCTGTGCATACGTGGCCTTGGCCTTCTTAATGCCATCCTTCAGTTCATTCCTGCTCTTTCTCAGTTCCACTTTATCTCCTGACTTGAATGCAGTGTCTCTGGCTGCTAGTAAGGCGTGAACTTCTTTATTTAACCAGGGTTTCCGGTTCGGGTAGGATTTCACATATTTTTTTATGGAAACATTCTCAGAGCATGTACTGATGTAACCCAGGACTGAGGAAGCGTACAGTTCCATGTCCACTGAACTTCCATCAGTGGCCGCTTCCCTGAAAACAGACCAGTTTGTCCTCTCAAAACAGTCTCTCAACAAGGGGGAACTATCTTGAGGCCAGATTGTTATTTGTCTTTGTTCCGGCTTGGACCGCCTGAGTGGAGGGAGTTCTCTTGGCGCCAGGATCAGAGACTCGTGGTCGGAAGATCCGAGCGCTGGGCGTGTCTTCGCCGTGTACGCCCCCTTTACATTTGTGAAGACTTGGTCGAGCGTTTTATCTCCTCTCGTAGCTGTGAAGACGTTCTTATTGAAGGCTGGGAGGGAGACTTGAAGATCAACGTGATTGACGTCCCCGCAAACAATGAAAAGCCCCTCAGGATATTTACACTGCAGCGAGGTGAGTAAGTCATGAATCTCTCCCTGGGCGTCATTAGCATTAGCATCAGGGGCTATGTAAATAACGCTGATTATGATCACTGAATAGTCACTAGTGCATTAACAGAATAACCGAGTTTTCGACAGGTCGAGTGCTTTGACTTCTATCGAGGCTTTTTTGTCCAACTCGGGTACCCGTAGTGACGTCATCACGTGATAAAAACAGAGCGCGCGGTAGCTTTTAGCTTTTAGTAGACGCTACAAAATGGATTCCTTTGTGCGCACGGATCTATGAAGCTGGTCCAGTCTTGTCAAAAAGGTAAAACAGTTTATAATTTTATAAATTGCGCCACTCATTGAAACATCCTGTTGACGTTCTTTGCTTCAACACCGTAGTAGATTGTTGTGACAGCAGAGGGCAGTGTTTTATTGCAGGTCCCATATATAACACGGTTGAAACGGCTTCATCTCTCTCGTTTCACAAACAAAAAAACAAATATTCATCTCTCTAGAGCTATTAAAAATCTATAAACACAATCTCTAAAAGTAAACCTAAATTGCACAGCTGCAGGCGGTGGTACGGTGTGGCTGTGGCCCAATTTGTTTTTTAAGTTTCGGTTTTCATCGCCTTATACTTTCACTTTTAATATTATTAATATAACTAATAGTTTTGTTTTTCCTGTGACTTATGTGCAGTATGATAAATGATAGGAGCATAATAAATGCTCCCAATGCTTTGTTGGTCTTTTTTTTCTTTTTGTAAAGACGTTTTTAGGCATTTATATTTATTTATTTATTTTGCATCGTAAGACACTGTGACGTCATCGGCTACTCGAGCGTCGTTCGAGTTTTTTTATGTTAATGTCGAGGTTAAAAATTATGTACTCGTTCAACCCCTAATAGTCACGTGGCATATAATGCGGCCGACACCTTACTGTGATCAACTCCACGGCAGCTGAACAAGCTCTTTTTATCACAGCACAGTTCGTGCACCAATCTTTGTGTACGTAAATACAAACACCGCCGCCTCGCGTTTTCCCCGTAGTCTCGGTGCACCGGTCCGTTCTGAAGAAGAGCCGGTCGTCCAGCTCGTAAACTGAGTCTGGAGTGTCCTCAGAAATCCACGTTTCAGTAAGACAAAGCACGGAACATCTTCTCATCTCCTCCGACGTGGTCACCCTCAAACGAAGTAGATCCATCTTGTTGTCGAGCGAGCGCACGTTAGACAGAAAAAGAGCCGGCATCGGGGGTTTACCGGTTTTAGCGTCTGCCCGCATTCTCGTCATAATTCCTGCACGACAACCTCTCTTCTTTCCACGAGAACACCGCTTTCTTTTCTTTCCCCTGGAGCGCATCTGCTTCCAGAAGGACGTTCTTAGCAGGTCCAATCTTGCAAGCTCTGATTTGAGTTCGTTGCTGATTTCAGCTGTGCCCTGTGGTAAATCCGCTCCGATATCAGTATATTTCAAGGATTCAAGTTTATAACAAGTTGACAAGTACCTGTATATGCCAGTCACTAATAGTGCAAAACAATACATCAAACCACAGAAGCACATTTCTCATAGGTTTGGTTCGGCTATAATTTACATGTTTAATACAAGCAGAGACGGGCGGAGTCCCAAAACTAAGATAAACTGGGATTTATTCAAAGCATGCAACAAAAATATAGAAACAAGGAGCCAAAAGTGAAAAAGAAATAAATCTACAGCAGTCTGGTCCTATTGGCAGAGTGGTTCTGATGACAGTGAGGTTCTCTTAGCAACATGGTCCCGTTGGGCCCAGTTAGCTGTGTGGCTCAGGTAGCGATGTGGTCTTGTTAGCAGGTCCAGTCAGCAGCATGATGATAATAAGGACAAGTATATTATTATAATACATTATTATTATCCAAGTACATTATTGATATGATAATATTTTATTATCAAACATTATATTTTCATATCATTCTATCAGCATATGCATGAGTCAGCCATAATTGACTTTTGAGCTCAGGACTGGTCAAGAATCCCCAACTTTCTGAATCAGAATTCTAATCTTGGGGGTTCTTCGTGTTGAGCGCCCCCCGTCCCTCGACTTGGAACTTCAGAAGAAGTTCAGACTTCTGGGTACAATAATACTGTACATTTATTCTTTTTTTTTTTTCCTTCCCTTTTATAGATGGCCTCCCTTCTCACCTTACAGCATCCTCTTCACA